>JAVQJL010067898.1:0-25853 GCA_036024295.1 Nannoperca obscura
TTGGGTCTTTGTGTGTGTGGAAGTTGGTCTCGACCTGCTCCATGTGATTGAGTGCCCTGAGATAACTTTGTTATGATATGGCGCTATATAAATAAAATTGAATTGAATTGAATTGAATTAGCTTTCTGTGGTCCTTGTTCAGTGTGGTACACACCATGATACCAAACAGCACAGTGACTACTTTTCACCCTTTAAATAGGCAGACTGACTGATTACAAGATTGAAGACAGCTGTGATGCTAATTACAGGACACACCTTAATTAAACATGTCCCAATGGTCAAATTATTTTCAATCTTTTCTGAGGGGAACCATCATTTCTGTCCAGGCCAGTTTCATTAATTCACTTGACTTAACATGAGGAAGGTTGGTTGAAACCTTGTGTCTCTACAATTGCAGCTTATCATGAGCACAGAACAATAGCCTTAGTGCAATAGAACACATTTTACATTATCTAATCCAAATGGCTTTCAAAGGGATTTCAAAATCAACTGATGCTGGATTCAACCGTGAGAAGTAAAATCAGTGTCTGCTTGGAGGGGTCAGAGCAAAATCTGCATCAAAGATGTCTCTGTTCTCACGGGAATATGGATATGCTAACAGGGATATTTTACAAAAATGTCACATAGCCTGTACTGCATTAACTTGTTAAGATTTTATTTTGACAAAGTACATCTGGAATCTCAGGAATAGTGTGCCTTGTTAAGATGGTTTTAATGAGGACCCACACCCCTTACTGCTCTTTTTACACCTCCTGTCTCCTCTGCTACGAAATCCAATATAGATCCAGCAAGTTGTAATTATGACTGAGAAATTCTCTATGAAAGATCTAAAACACTCTTATATATTTGCACTGTAGCTAAAAAATACAGCCATGTTACAGTAAAAGGAAAATGGAGGCTTGTTTGTATTGTAATGTTCTGTAGAACCTTTTTTTTTTTTTTCCTGTTTCTTCATGCAGTGTTGAAACCCATGCTTGATTGCTCTACCGCTGTGCTTTCTCCAGAGACCTTCAGACAGCATTGGTTTACACTAATGACAGCCTAATGCTGACTTTCCTCACCTGATAACTCTAAATGCTGTGTTAATAACCCAGCACACGGACCAGCAATGAGATGGAACAGGCCAGATGATCTCAGCCAAGAGGCGTGTTTCACCGGAAATTCACTAATTTCCAGTGAATCCACAAAAAGTCTCATAATCAGTAGACTTAAACATTAAAGCTCTAAACTTGTGATTCTTGAGTGTGAAAAGGTCAATGCAGGTTAGACAAAGCTGGCCCACAACCTGTGTAATACATCAACATGTCTTTCAAATATAGAACCAATCCCTTCATGTTTAGCTGGTTGGGTCAGCTGTGTTGTCCGTACTCATAAACAACAGTTTGTTTGTGTTTGTGTATTTTCATTGGCAATATGACACCACAAGCAAATATTTCCAGAAGCTGTTGCAAAGTTGTTGGCCACTTCCAGGGAGGGATATTGCAACATACTGTAAGATCAACACGAGCCACATATTTATCTGCCTTTTATTGTCTCAGTATACAAGTATAAATACAGAAGAACAGCAGCTGTGGCACCCTGGTGCCCTAGGGATTTAAGGTGCTGATGGTGCATGAACATGCAGCAGCATGAACGCCAAGTTATTAAAGTGTTTAGAAAAGTGGAAATTTGAACCTGTACTCTTCCATGACTACTGGGCAATGTCATCGCCTAAGAAAAGATTGTATGATACGATCAAACACGATCAACAGCTAAATGGACCTTGCAGTGAGATTGTCTCCTGAACTGATGTTTCCAAGGTCAAGAGTCGACTTTCATTCTTAGTTTTTAAGCTGACATGCATGAGAAGTCCTTAAGCCTCGGTCACATGGGCTCAGTACAACAAGCCGGAAACACAAACCTGACATATTAGGCCGCCAATAGGAAGATAGGGAGACGTAAAGTGACGTAAGCTGGCCGGCAGTTGGTATGCGCAACATACAACAACCACAACAACATCTACAACCATCAGTCCATTTGTTCATGTTTTGTTCCATTTTTTAAGACTACTTAAAACTACTACTATTTTAAAGCGCTTGGGCTGCTTGTGTTTTCTCCTACATGCTTCTGATGCCAGTGGAGATTGTTGATAGTGAACACAACATGAAGCAAGTTGAGGAAAGACTCAGGAATTGTCTGTTTCAGTAACACACATATGGCAAAGCCATCTCCACCTTCTGTCCCCCCATCATCACAGCTCTCTATCACAGTGAATGAAATAACATAACACCAGCTAGATAAGCATGTGCATAGCCCACTGTAGTTCTATGTCACAAAGTATATTAATGAATGTAAACAGAGTAGCTGTGGGAATATAAATAAAGCCAATAGTACCAGATCATGTACTACACATCCAGCTAGTGTTGTGGTGGCACTATCAACAGGTGTTACTACTAATCAGACTTACATCATACGTACAGTACCAGTCAAAAGTTTGGACACACTTTCCCATTCAAATGAATGGGAACTTTACAAAATTTTGACTGGTACTGTATAGTCTTCACCAACTTCTCAGAAAAATCGCTGGAGCTAGATGGCTTATTACACCTACTCATTTGATCCATTCTTAACATGAAAATATTGAACATAGCACCTTTAAAGTTGAATATGTACACTTCCATGATAGCAAGCAACTCCATCTTCTAGGGACGATCATGTGATAAGAGTTTCTAAACTACTGAGATATCAGTACATTTTTCTATACTAAATAAATCGAAAGAAACAGCAATTACGCTAAGTAATATGTCAAATATGTCAAAGTGTGTGTGTGTGTGTGTGTGTGTGTGTGTGTGCGCGTGCGTGTGCGTGTGCATGCATGTTGTGAAGTACACAGCAGTGGTTCAGTGGGACAGTGAGTTTTTGGATTGGCTGTCCATTCCTTTACTGAGGCGATCACTATGTATACTATACTAAATGTCTTTCTCCGCTGATAAAAACTTCACTCTGTCCTTGGTGCGTGCAGGTAACACCAAGAGGCCCGAACCATCTCACATTCCCACAACTTCCATCAACATGTCTCCTCCCAAGTGCTTAGAGTTCTCTGGCCAAGTGGCAAAGCCAAAACTCACTCAAACTTTCATGTAAGATGCTGATTATGAAACCAAGCATTGACTTTAAGGCTAACTTGGGGATTTAAGCTCGTAAAACTTTTCTGGCATCATGATCACAACACATCTTACCAAACATACATGTTGTGTAATGAGAGTTAAGAAGCAATATTACGAAATTTAATTAAGCTAGTTTTGTAGTTTTACTAGTGTTAGCTGTTTGGTGTTCAGCTGTATCAGTTGAGGGGGTTGCTAGATAGAGGTCATGAAAAGTTAACAGAATAGGAAAGTAGAATAAACATTTTTTCTGCCACACAAAATTGTTTTTAATTTAGTAGATTTACTGTGATTTTTACCTTAAAAATGCTTTCAATGATAAAAATATGTAAGAAAGAAAAATTACTCTTTGGTTGAACTGGTCACAAATGGTAGACGTGCAAATTACTGCATGACAAGGGTTCACAAGTAGACGTCGCTTTGCATTAAGGGGTCACAGGCCAATTGGACTATTACATCACAGGACTAGTCACAGGACTATTACATCCTGGGAATAGTTTTTAGTAATGTAATTTTAGTGTGCACTAACTGGTGGAATCGTAAACTGAGTATTTACAACGGTAGGAAAAGAAGAAACTATGATTTATATACAGTATTTTTGAGTGGTAGTTTTTTATTATATAATATTGTATCATATTACACTTGTAAATATACAGGATCATGCTAAATCTAAGAAAACCATGTTGATATCATTATATAAAGTGTTATGACCTCAAGCACTTTTGGTCTGTTTGCAGCAGATGATGCTAACACCACCACCGTCACCATGCTGACGTTGGTTCATCCATCATCCTTTAGACATTTTGGACATTAGAACTTTTTCTATGGCACCACCATCAGGGTGAAATTTCTACTTGTATACAGGAAACATTAAACCTGAGCAGACAGATTGCCTTGAAATGTACTAAGCACATTCATGCTCCCAGAGAGATAAATCATTTTAATCTTAATGATCAATATGAAGGCTAAAATAGTTTGTCCAATACAACACTGTGTGGGAAAGAAGAATTACTACCACAGTAAATTGATGCATCTGTTTTTGCGCTCTTTTGCCCGTAGAGGAGGATGTCCAATGCTGTTGCAGCACCAGTATAAGTAACTGGTAACTTGTAACAGCAGACTTTCAAAAAACTTGTACACAGTAATAACTCTTTTGCAGCAATGCTAATAGTTGGAAAACACTCAATTCCCAGAGCATTTCTTTTTCCCCATTGTGTCTGTTACAACATGCTCCATTTGTTAACCACCCATAATGTGTTTATAATATGCTACATGGGCAACACTTGAAGAAAAACTGGTTTAATACTACTGGCTTGGATAGAATGAAGTCCATCCCTAGGCCTTTTTGGTATTCTGGCAAACACGCCTGGGCAGTAATAGACATAATGGGTAATGCCTGTACATTAAAGGGATTTATAACACTTACAAAATAATGTTGCTGTGTTTAAACACCGTCATCACAAACACAGCTTTAAGCTAACAGCAGATTTCACAAAGCTGCACTGCTGCTGCTTCATTACCCCAAACCTGCAGCAGCTGAGAGGGTGTAACAATGAAACGTCTCTCCCAGCTGAAGTCACACATGCTCACAAGAGGTGTAATGAAACACCTCATCAGCGTTGTGGAGATCCAAAAGGGGTGGGTGGGAGTCTTGACCCAGTGAAGCTTCATTACCCCCCACCCACAGAGAACAATACATCCAACATGCTGAGTCTGAGAAAACCACAATGATATCATGGTTCAGACTGGGAAACCCCCCCAAATGATGTCAAGAGGGATATAGCATGAAGATCCTTTAGACAAGGGAAGCAGTGTGGTGAAACATTTCCACATTCACACCCAGGATCTTCAGCATCAGCTCACACTGGGACTCGTTTCTCAGAGGGGACCCCTGAGGAAGAGGGGAAAGTTAGGGAGAAATTGGTCAATAGGGCCTGTGTCAAAAATGAGATAATTGAGGATTCACTTGGTTTTTAGTGATCTAATCTGTTCCACTGGTTGCCACTGGATCACTGGTGCACCAAATGCAGTAGTTATGCAAGAACACTGATCACACAAAGTGCTAGAAAAGATGACAGTTTCAAAATGTCCAGTGTAATAGAACTCAAAATCAAAATAGCTATAAAAAAACAGGTCAAAGTTGCCTCACTGGAAATATCTACAGCATTGCAGTCGACATGAATTTTTGAGAGGGCATTGTGTCACAGATTTGTTTGGGGGAAAATGTTGTTGCCAAGCATCTTTGTGTCAGTGGGAACTTTCCAATGTCTAGACAAATACTGGTGGAGAGGCAACGTGTTGGATCTTCCACTGATCACTTCTGACTGTCCACCAATAAGTGATACACACTAAGGTACAAAACGTATACAGCAACCAAAAAGTACTGGTATTTTCATCAACCTTTTGTTGGATGACAAGAGACAAATCATGTTAATGCAGCTACCATCACCACAGAAATCCAAATATGTCACCTTCTATACACCTTTTATGTTCACCTTTTATACAGACATTGTCTTGCTCAGAATGAATTATCATAACTTTGGTGATCCCATTACTTTTCATGTAGCGGCAAAGACCAGGTCAAGATTTCACAATGTCCAAGTGAGCAAGAGTGTTTAAATGTTTACAGACTAAACTAAGATGGTGGACGTGGTAATCACTAAAGCTGCTAACAATCAGCATGTTAGCATTGTCACTGTGAGCATGTTAGCACGCTGATGTTAGCCCAAAACACCACTGTGCCTAAATACAGCGAAACAGAGCCACTAGCATGGCTGTAGACTCATAGTCTTGTTGATGTATTATTGAAGGACAAAAGCTCAGCATACAGATTACTGAGAATCCCCAGCAGAACAAGAATGGGGCAGGTTAAAGGTGCAGACCATAGATTGTATATAAAGACGATGTGACAGCTCCCCAAAGGTGAAGCCAAAACATCTCTATTGCCCCCTGGTGGCTGGCTCCAGTATAGGTCATAAACCCGCCCCATCCATGTTAGCAGACATGGGTCAAACTGAAAAGTCAAAGTACACTTCAAATGTGTTTTTCCCAAAGATGGTTTTTGCCATTGTAAGTAGTTGTTATCATGCTGACGTTTTTTCAAGTGTTCACTTTGGTTTTATTTAATTATTTAATGCTCTAAAAGGTTGTGAGACATCATGATTGACAGCTGTGAGTGTGCTCCTAATTGGTTCAGGCGGGATATAGGTATAGGTATAGACGGGAACACGATACCTAGTGTGCAGACTGTGGCTCCAAATGACGTCACCTGCACAAGATTGCATTGCCCATGTCAGGGATATTTTTATTTTTATTGTGGCTTCATTGTGTACCGTGGGAGGAAGTGGAGACACGTCGTCCTGCACTATGTGCCCTAAAACGTGGCGGGAAAACTTTGATTGAAATGAATGGGGTACCTTCTTGGATACACAGTATCCAATTCTCTTATACATGCATGATCTTACCTCAATTATTTAATTAATAAATGTATGCATGTATTTTTACATGATGTGGCAATGGCCATCTTTAAATAATTTGAGGGAGTAGGTAAACAAATCCATTGTTAATTTGATATAATGTCTCCTCACAATTTTCATATTATATTCTGGATATGAAGTTGTGATTCTGATGACTTGGAGACAGCTTCTGACTAAAAACTACTTACTTTGAGATGAACCCCCCACATTCTTTGCCATTACTGCTTCACTAAATGTGAAGAATCTTGTATATTCTTGGGGTCTTTAAGAGAACACCTCAAGGGGAACTGTATTAATATATCGTAGTTATTTATGGCGTTTTAGTAAAGAGAGTTTGTGGATAGATGCGAGAGAAGCTTTCGTGGGGATGATATAGAGATAAAGGGGTGTTTTTAGATGAGGAAATATAATAAAAAGAAGTATGGATGTGGGGAACTAGGTGGGTTAGGGAGGCTTGTGGGGTGACAGAGGGAGGGATGAGAAATGCCAAAAAACGATTTGTTTATTACTGCAGCAACCCAATTTTCCCACAGGGATAATTAAAGTTTCCACTTACAGTAATAGATGAAATATTGGCTACAGAAACCAGCAGAAGGTTGATGAAATCTAGTTTGTGATACCATGTCATCCCTAAATAACCGTAATTGAGCTGCCTTACTCAGAGCATTTATCTCAGCCTGAACTTGTTAATAGAAAGTAAAAGACACTGCAGAGCTTTAAGCTTGTGGCAGCAGTGGTGAAAGGTCATGTGAAACATTGTCCCCAAAGGCCTGCTGAAGATGAGACAAATTTTCTAATGTGCTAAAATTAAACATCCTTATTGAATCAGTTCCAAAGTTGCATGCCCCGTTTTCTGGTAAATTAAGATTAAAGTCTAAAGACATGCTAACACCACCATGAGGCTGCAATGTTTGTTACATCCATATACAAAAGTGGGCACACTCATTTTACTGTTTTTGAGCCTTACCAGTCTTAGAGCTATAATCCACTATAGTTGGATTTTTGTTACGATGCATTAACTTGTTGCAGCCAATCAAGTTGGAGACCTTAACTTATGTACATTCTGTTGGGTAGTTTAATTGATAAAAATACATCAAATGTAATAAGATAATTATGTGTGAATCTGAAAAGTATGTGAAAACTAAGTAACTGCTATCTATACCTATCAAAGTAATGTAGTAAATTAAACAGCATAGTATTTTCCATGAAATGTAGTATAAAGTATCAGGACCAGTGGTAGAAGAAGTAATCAGATCCTTTGCTTAGGCGAATAATGCAATACCACACTACAAGCAAAAGTCCTGCGTTTAAATCCTTAATAACTTAGTATTATCAGCAAAATGCTATGGGTTGATTATTTTCTAATGGAAATGCGTGAGATTTTGTGATTTCATTGAAAGGATGTGTGAACATTGCAATAAAATCTCTACTCTTTTGCGAGTATGGTTCATCCTCTTGGAAGTATAAACACGCTGAGCCAATTTCGTGGCATTGTGCCTATAAGAATATGACTTAACTTATGTGCAAAGTTGACTTTTTAGCATTTGGTCCAGACTGAAGTATCTCCTTAACCATTAGATGTATTGCCATGACATTTTCTGACATGCATGGTGCCCAAAGGATGAATCCTCAACTTCCTGTTTTGTAATACTTCACTGACACTGATAGCGCCACCAGCATGCAAACATGCTAAACTAAGGAGTTGAAAATGGTTATACCAACTATTCATCAGCATTTTAGCATTTCACCATGCTGGCATTAACATTTAGCTTAAAGTTTCACTGTACTGTACAGCCTCAGAGGAGCTAGCCTGGCTGTAGACTTGTAGCCTTGCCATCTTGGTGGTGGATTAAGGTCCATTAGTCCAAAATGAAAATGGTGCATCCTCTGAGAAGCATGAATGTCCTCTGTAAATGGCATGGCTATATCAGCCCATTAGATTTTGATGTTTCCTATGAAGTAGAGATTTGGGACTGAGGAAAGGACAGGGGTCACCTAACATATTAAGATTTAGGCCCTGGGGACCATGACTAACCACCAGCAGTAGTGGCAGTTATTGAAATATCTTGCTTAGGGCTGAAGTGTTTGATGGAGAAACAGTCATCATCACTTTAAGAACCATATGTTACTAGTGGGGCACTACAAATGATGTGAAAATGGAAAAACAGAAGACAAAAGAAGACAGAAGACAAAAACAGAATGTGTCTATAATTTGACAGACTCCGCACAGTCAATTGTTCCTGCATTAACAGAGGTCAAACAATAATCCCAGCTCATGGACAACGGTGGCTGTACTGTCAGCTCAGCTTCTGTGTTCTACACCACATCACACCTGGATATCATCAAAAAGCAAGCCCCATGCTGCTGATGTAAATGGTATGTAAATGAAAACAGACACAAACCCTCCTCTGCTGGATTCAGCCCCAAGTGCAGGTAAGAGTGAATGTAGACACAGTGCGGATAGTATGAACTCCTCCTGCACCTGTCCTGCTTTCAAGTTAAATCAGTATGTTAAATGTTAAACAATTTGTAACAGCTGGAACCACTGTGGACCTTGACAATCCACTAAAGATGTGGTTTTAGGATAGTAAAAAAAAAGTAATAAAAAAAGTGCCACAACATTTGCATTATTAGATATTTATTTTAAAACAGATCCTTTTCAAAATAAACAATGTTACAGACAAACAAATAGCACTGTTGACATTCATGGATGCCTGGAATTAAAATACTGCACAACATTTAAAAGTAAAAAAAATACCCTTCATACCTGTTATCTTTCTGTGTGGTGCAGCATGTCATTTTTTGACTAATGGGATAAAAGGAAAACAGGATCCAAGCTGGGTTCGAGCTTGCCTTAAATAGATCATTGTAATAATCTTTATTGATTGCGTTCCCTCAGGCAAAAAGCTGCTGTAGTAAGGCACTTTTAGAATTGTCATGTGGCATCTCAAGTTTGATCATACTACTAGACAAAGCACTTACGTTGTAAATACATTCAGCATGAGAGCAGATAAGGTATAAATTAACATTGTGGTTCTTTCTGTAACTGTAATGCATGGAGAGTGTGGAAATTGGTTTACAATACAATAGTCAGAATTACACATATTCCAAAAGGGTTATACTGTATTTACACTCTATTACGACATTATAAAATTATTGCTTTTATGAGGCATAATACATGTGTTATGATGCATCATTGTTCTATATTTAATTCTGTATGGACTATATTTATATAGTTATGTTTATATTTATATTTTTCTTTAGTCCTGAAATACACAGTATTTCACTGACTTAGTTGTAGCTTGAGTAGCGTCAACTCAGTTCAGAATCAGAATTAGAAATCCTTTAATAGTCTTGCAGTGGAGAAATTTACATTGTTGCAGCAAAAGGTGGACAGTGCAGAAAAGAGAAATAACATAGTAAAAGCCACACGTAATAAAATCACACATCCATGGTAATAAGTAGTGAAAGCGTTAAAGTGACACTCCATTGATTTACTATGACAAAGTTCATTTAATACTCACAGAGTGTTGCAAGGCTGACGTGTTTTTATAGGCTAACCTGGAAGTTAGCATCTCCCTGAAACCCTTGACAAAAAGC
Source organism: Nannoperca obscura (assembly GCA_036024295.1). Taxonomy (NCBI): domain Eukaryota; kingdom Metazoa; phylum Chordata; class Actinopteri; order Centrarchiformes; family Percichthyidae; genus Nannoperca; species Nannoperca obscura. The sequence continues at coordinate 10,220 of JAVQJL010067898.1, forward strand.
CAATGGGATTTTTTTCATTAGATTTTGGATTACTGCAGAAAATAAGCTCTGTGACAAAAAAACGTTTATGATACTTATATGTTTAGTTTAGTAAGATAATCTTCACAAATGAAGACAAATTTTATAATGTTTGAAGCGTAAATGCAATCACCAGAAGTAAAAATCTAATGTTAAAGCTAGGCTGTAAAGGTGGATGTGAGAGTGAGAAGATGAGTTTCTGTGTTCGGTGTGATGACATTTAATGTGCCAAACAACCTCTGTAGTCTCATTTAGGCATTTATTAGAAAAATTCACGAGTGGGGTATTTACTGATGTATTTTTATGTTGTATGTTTATGTTGTTGATTTTGACTATTCTGAAATGAATCTGGCTATAACAAATTACCCAATTCTATAGAAATGAACATCTGAATTGTTGTGGTGCTCTTGTGCTGTAGTCCCGCAGTGATGGCTTTCTACATGAACATGCCTTTCGGTCAAAGTCAGAATGTTTTTGGTTATTTCAGATTTCAGACTTGTGTATTCCCTTTGTTTTCCTCTGTGCCCTTCCCACTGGTTTGAAGTGGACTAAAGTGGCCAGAAAAAATGGCACACAATTCTAGAATTTGGATCAGAATCTGAAAGTTGCCAAGTCTAATCAGACCACACCCACACAGTTGTGATGGTCTGATTAGACCACACCCACTCGTTTATTACGAGTTTTATTAAACTCGTAATAAACAATACCTAAAGATGTTTTTTAAAACACAGATTGTTGTTATTTAGTAATCAATATTCATATTTTTTTTAGAGAAATGCCAGAGATGAAGCCAAGTGTTCAGGGGCTTTCAGGTAAACAAGGATGCAGGTATGATAGTTAGTTAGCTAACTAACATGCTAATGTTATTCCAACACATAATAGCTCACATCTTGTTTCAATTGTGAAATATAACCTACAACAGTAACAGTAACAGCAGAGAAATTAGCTATGTTTATTGGGTTGAAACATTTGTTGAGAGAGATTTCAGTAAAATCTAATCTGATTCCAGCCCTCGTAATAACTCTTCTTCTCTGTGTTTATTTGAAATAAGGAAAAGACAATGAGTCCAGACTTCATTATACAATGCCTGGCTTGCTTGAGTAACTGTATGCTTCTCCTTATTACCCATGAAACCTTGCATTTGACTATAGTTTACTGCAGTTGGTTTGGATTTCATTCTCACTCTTTAACAATCTGCACCACAGCTCTCTTGGCAGACGACAGACAGGCATTTCAGTGTGTTTATTTGCTGCGGCCATGTTCCAACAGCACCGTTTCCACCACATGACCCAAGGAATAGGAGGATACACACTAAGGTCAAATAAAGCGCTCATGCTGGGTGTGAACACACACACTGACTAACTCCATCAGTTTTTGTTTCGCCCACTGTTGAGCTGTGGATCTTCAACATGGTAACCAGAGAGCAGGTTGCATCTCGTGATAGCCTTGTTAAAATATCAACCTTAATGCCATTGTGTCACACAAACCAAGGCTTGTAACTATGACAGTGGACAACCGTGACACCTTACCCACCCAACATCCCTACCAACCACAAACAAACCCAGAGAGTGAGCTCAGGGTCCCTTAGCAACAGCTGAGTTGATCTACCGTAACAGCCCTTTGGGAAAAATCAGCGTTTGGGTGTGGATCCATATTCAGAAGAACTTTAAAAAAAAATGGGATACCATTCAATTTTGTGTATATGATTCATCAGGGAGCCATGCTTAAAGACTTGCATGTCTGAATGAGAGCAGGTAAGAGCAGTCACAGAACTTTAAGCACTGTGGGAGAGTTGCTGAAAGGAAGTGTAATGAACTGTAACCGTAGCCACACACACATGCTTTCTGTTAAAATGCCATTGATAACCTTTCTTGTCCAAGTGACTGAAACAAAACGGCAGAATCAGTTCCAGAAGTGTGTGTGCCTTCATTTTTTTCTTTAAAATGTGTCAGGCTGTGTAAACGGGCTTGTGAAAAGTGCTAGCTGTGTGATCTGTTGTGCAGTATTGTCCCAGGATAGAAGAAAGTGTCTGCCATGTCCTCTAAGACTATATGCAGTTATTCCCCAATCAATCCAATACCACTCAGACTAACTCTGGTGGGGATATATAGGTAAGTCAGTCTGTGGGCTTCTTTCTCATTGTTTTAATATTATAAGATTATTGCAGAAACTTTAGTGACAAAGGCTGCTGCTGAGCACAACATTTTTTTCAAAAAGTTGGTTAGTTTATCTGAAACTGGAGAACAGATTATTGATTAAAACTGCACACAGAGCATTATACATGATGAAAGGGTTCATTAGTGGATTAGTGTAAGATGATATAAACTGTATTGATCCCACAGGAAAATGAAGCTGAAGTGTCAAGCCAGCAAAGTGCACCTTCTTCAAAACCCTCTTCACGTCAGTTCAGTCAGATTCTTCAAGTCTTTTGACTTTTTCTTTTATTTGCTGGCTCCACAGCCTGTCAGTGAAGGAGAGAAACATCTGTAACGTTGTTGGGAAAATCTGTTCAAAGATAATTAATAATAATAGACCAGGGTCCAAGACATCATAAAGAAATCCATGAGCATACTGAACCTGAGTATATCCTCCATTCTCTATATCAGTGCATCCTTAGGAGGTCGCAGAGCACTAGAGTCCCAGATCCCAGCTGACACTGGGTGAGATGCGTGGTACACGCATTGAGACAAACAACCATACGCTCACAGTCATACCTACACGCAATTTTGAGTTAATTAACCTTACCTGCATGTTTTTGGAATGTGGGAGGAAGCTGCTTTGTTCTATGCTATTTATCTATTCCAGTTTTCAACATGCTGGCTGCATGGCTCTAGGGATAGCAATGTCAGTCAGTTGGTTGGTCCACCATCCACATTGAAATATGTCAAATGAAAGTTTCTACTGAAATCTATGGTCCCCAGAGGATGAACCCTACTGGTTCTGGGGATCCAGTTTTCCTCAGGCGCCACCAGCACTTTTAGTGAAAGATCTTCCGTAAATTCCGTACAGACATCCATGGTGCCCTGAGGATAAATATGAATGTCTTTGGTGACATTTTCTCTAGCACCACCAGCAGGTCAATCTTCAGCCTCATCTGTACTTTGTGTATAGTGCTAATTACCAAATGTTAGCATGCTAACATGCTAAACTAAGATGGTGAACATGGTAAACATGCTTAACATCAGCATGTTAGCATGATAATGACTGTGCACTCTCTTCTTATGATGTAAATGGCTCCATTGTGTTTGTAGCCTAAACAAAGTTGTATTGAACTGAACTGAAAATATGATGGATCTAATGCCAAATTTACACACATCTGACAAAAAAGTGACATTCTTTTTTATAAGGTGTATGCAGATAACTAGCCATATTCAGGAGGGGAGTCTTTGTGCTGGCTTTAGCTGAGTCGTAAGTATGTTTTTATTGTGATGACTCATGACCAACAATTATGTTGTGTGAATTTTGACACACTGAAAATCGGGGTAATTGGGGTAAAAAGTAGTTTTTGACAAACAGACAAGGAGTTATAGTTTTACAGAACACATGTTGCATGACATTTGTTACAAAATCTCAGTGAGAAATTGTATGTGTTCATAGGTGTGTTCATAAGTAATAATTCACAGCAAAATCATGGTATCATGGTATGGAAACAAGACAACATCGTGCAGTCTGTACATTTACCCCTGGTCACCTTCTCAATGAAGACTGTTTACACTGTCCTCAGAATTAAGTCCTTTTCAGTCTGTTTTCTTTCAACAACCATCAACGTCTTCTAGGGAAACTAAGATAATCAGTCCTTTCAGCTGCTCTATACGTCCAGCTCAGAATGGCCTTCTCTCAGCCATGTATACTGTAAACTGCATTTACCATAACGCTGCAGTCCTAAGAGCCACCCAGAGTGCAACAATACAGTCACCTTGGTGTTACAGTAAAATGAAATACAAAAGCATATGTGCTCATTTTATATTAGAGGTGTTTATGTTTATCATTCAACACTAGAAAACCAAAGGATTTTCTGGATGCTGAAATTTGTAATAAAAAGAATATTTATTGCTGGTTTTGTGCCTTTATTAGAGACTCTGATAGCAAAAAGATGACGTGAAGACAGACATGGTATCCTTGTATCCTTAAGTTTACGCAACTGTATGTAAAAGCTCTACAGATTTTAGATTTACCAGGAAGAGCTTCCTGAATGCACATTCAGGAATATTCAGGCCAGGCCATGTGGTTGACACATTACATGAACATATTGAATCAAACTTAAATCCTGCTTTCACTTAGTAGATGCAAACAACAGAGCCGCATTCTTTTTTAGGAATGTTTCTGTTCCATGACAATACATTCAATGCAGATTCTGAAGAGATACTTTGAAGTATTTTTCTTATGTAATACATTCATCCCATATTCCAAAATCCCAGAACACTGGAAATACCCAATTATAAAATGTCATTATATGAAGCTTAGAAATCCATAAAAAGGCCTATAAAACTGGTTAATGTATTGCCTACAAACTCATTAAATGCATGTATTGTGAGTCACGCAGTATTGCTAACTTGCTATACACTGACTGTGCACCATCTGTCTTTGAAGAAAAACATGGTGGATATGTGATGAATGAGAGGAGGAAGCATCAGGCAGGGTGTGGTGCAGATGAAAGCATGTATGTCCACAGCGAGCAGAGGAGGAACCTTCAGTCCAAACCCTTTCACAACAGCACGCCGTTCCCTTTGCTTCCACCAAGACCGCGGTCCTATGGAGTCACAGGGCTTTCCTCCAGAGGCTCTGAGCACCTGGGCCTGCAAGGTGACTACATGCTGTCTGTCACCGCACCCTCAAATTACATAACATGCCATACAATTATTTTATGCCATGCCAAATCTTTTAATGTTGTATTGTCTTATGTCATTTTATTCCTTGTCATTTTGAACAATGCCATTTCATTTGGTGTTGTGTCATTTTATTGTCATGTCATTTCATCTTCACATGTTAATGTTGTCAGTATATATATATATATATATATATATATATTAGTATGTACAAATCAATGTGATAAATTGTAATCGCCTGATCGTTATTCCTGTCATAGTACAGGGATTCTGCTGTCCCCTCCAGCAGAGGCCCAGCAGTGGGACGGTGACCCACAGGGTGACAGCACAGAGTCGAGGGGGGGTGGATGGGAGTCTCACACTGCTAAGCAGTCTCAAAGGACGACTGGGGAGCAGAGCAAAACCAGCATCCAGGTCCAGGACTGGGAGCGGACCTGAGATGACCCCAGAAGGTGGAGCTCCCCCTGTGTGTCATCACGGAGGTCGAGTCAGTGAAACAGCAGGTGAATTAATCAAATATAGATAGATAAATAGATAGATAGATAGACTTTATTAATCCCTATGGGGAAATTCCAGTGTTGTAGTTGTAAAAGAGACAATAAAAAGAATCAGCATAACAAGAAAATACAATTAACAAATAAATAGAAATGTATATATATACAAATCAGTATGTTGTCCATTGCCACTCTCAGAATAAGTCTCCTTCAGTTGGTTGTGTAGGGATGTGAATCATTGTCCATTTTTCTGATCAGTTATGTTTATTACATGAGTTATAATATGTTCATATCCATGTATGCTCACTGAGGAATCTGTTTCACTATACCATATGGGCATCACTACTTGATCGTTACTTTCTTCATCTTTTGTTCAGAATTTTAAAACATTGTGCTTTTTTCAAATGCTGAGGCTCCCAATGTTTTGGAGGCTGAATGTGCGATGGTCCATTTCCTTCTAATAATACTGGACCATTCATGCTTATTCAATTCAATTCAATTTTATTTATATAGTGCCATATCATAACAAAGTTATCTCAGGGCACTCTATCGCATGGAGCAGGTCGAGACCAACTTATCAACATGGAAACTCAACACTACAAGGCTAATTAAACCAAATAAGACCTTTAAAATCGCTGTATAAATAGTTAAGTGAGGACTTGTGGACTGTGGCATCTGAAGCCTATTACTGCTGGCTTTAACTGAAGACACCACAAGACAATATTTGGAGGTCATGTCAGACCCTGTCCATATGAAACCAGCTAAATCTGAAAACACACATTTTTCTCTATATCTATAATTTTCACACCCCAAAAATGAGCTTCTTTTCAATTATAATGCTGTTTATTGCTTGTTTTGTTGTCTAACAACAGAAATAGAAAAAGCATGTAGATGAGAAGAACTAAATCATGAGTTTGGCTCAAACTACACAAACACAGTAAAGGTGATGAAAGGTGGTTTTAACCAGCTGAGACTTAGTAGAGAAACCAGGCGGTCTGTCCTTTACTAGATGATGTTTTCCAATTGAAGGAAGACTAGGAAGACATTTGAAAATGTTCTTAATTATGGATGGAAACAGCCTGAAAATGCTAGTGTAGATATTCACACGTTTTTTCCCCCAATTAAGCCAGCTTCAGATTATGTATTTTCACTGATGTAGCTGTGTTGTTGAGATGTATTCAGAAGTATTTTTAAGGGTTCAGTATGCTTGAAGCAAACCAGGTTGAATGTCCAACATGTTGTCAGACAATGTTACAAGGGTTTGTACTTATCCTCACAAGTAGGTCAAAAAGCCTGCCACCAAGCGCCTCCTGCTGCATCACACTGCCTTTCACACCTCCATACCAATCTATGTGTAAAATGGGCAGGATTGCATTTTGGAACGTAAGGATGTCAGTATGCTGCAAACAAAGTGTTCTCTCCCCTCAGTATCTTCATTTGAAGTGATCTGACTATCTTTGGATTCGAATGGAACTTTCTGAAACTGACAATTTAACGCTGTTAATCAAAATAATTGTTTCATCTGTGTTTGAGGACATGCTGTAGTTTGGAGCAATAAGTGTTGCCAGAAATCAGTCAGAGTAGTTTTTAACCAAAGACATCAATTGCTCTGATTTTGCACCTTATGTCCACAGAAGTCCACTCTTGTTAGGGTGTAAAACCAACTTCATTTAGACAACATGTGAAGCTAAAACTCTCAAGTGAAACAATGGATAGCAAACTGAATCCATCCATCTGATCTAAATATATGACTAGAGTCAGTTGGTCGCTACAGTTCTAATCAATCAAACCAACACCAGGTATGATTTTTTATCAGTATCATCTCTATTCTCTGACTCTTTTTGTTATTAATATAGACTCTTTCTCTTCATGAGTGGGAGTAAAGCTGCTGTATGCTCACACTGCTAACCACTTGAAAAGCCTAAACACAAACACTATATGTTCCATCTGCCTGAAAATCTCCATAATCATATCCAGACAACACGCACATGAGTCCTTCTTCTGGCTTTAAGCAGGAACAGCTGTGCTTATTTGTGGTTACTCAAACAAATAGTGCAATTTCATTGCCAATTGACATGAAAGTTTCTCCATTTTGCATTCTTTCCGTGTTATTTTGGATTGAGGTCAGTGTGTGTTTTTGCTGCAGTTTGGGTATTTGCCTTTTGGATATCCTCTAGTGATAAGCAGACACAGTTGTTCAGATGAAGTTATGCTTAATTTATTGTTTGGATTAATGGCAAGCTGTAAAACATCTGCAGTGTCAATGTGGCTGAATTCAAAGCTGCATCTCTGACCGTGACCCACTCTTTGAAACTCATTCTCCTCCCAGAAACTCCCACAACCCCCTGCGACAATAAGAGGCAGGCTAGTCATGGACAGCTCGACGCCGGGACAGTTCCAGTACTCCATCTGTATCTTCCTCCATTGCTATGTGATGAGGAGGAGGAGCAGGGCGCTGAGACAGAGGAGATGAGGTATGAGTTCTTAGTGGAGGTGTTTGGGTCGTGGAGGCCGTTGTGAGTCATAGGAGCGGCCATCTGCATCATCAACTGTTCCTTGGATAATATCTTTCACGTCACAAATGTGGTTTTCACCCTCCTTTCCAGAAAGTGGAACAGAGCTCCAAAACAGGTCTCAGAAGTGATGTCAGTTGGAGGGTGGGGAGACAAAAAAATATTTTCTCAAGCAATTAGAACAACTGCAGTGTAAAGGCATGCCCACTGGGTCTAACTGGGATCTGTTACATCCATGGAATCAGTCATCAGTGCAATAATAAAAAAAAGAGGATAAAGTTACAGGATGTTCTGTGAAAAGAGTCCTGTGAAACATCAATGTACAGATGGATGAAGACACGGGGATGTTGCGGGGGAGGGTAAACCCATTAAACCTTTACGAGTTTACCATTATCTAATAACCACGTAATTAAAGCTGCACTTATCAATATTTTTTATGTAAAATGGATCTAAACAGTGCCTGTAATGTGAAAGGGTTTGCTCGTAGTGATGAACCTAACAATCCATCTGTGCAATTCCCATCAGCTCTGCAGAGGTTTTTATGTTCTTTCAGCTCATTGTTTTGGTTTTCAGGACTGCAACTTTACACTTATAGTTCAGTCTGAGGACTCTCATTAATCCTGTTTGATACAGCAGCAGGCAGCTGTTTTCAGTAAAAAGCAACATTCTGATAAACCCACTGTTCACGACCTGCCCAGCACCAAACAGCAGACAGTTAGAGACCAGCTGGTGAACACAGTGGAGCATTTAGCAGCTAAATAGTCAGATTTCTTTCTCCAGTGAATTTTAGACTTATATTCATGAGGTGGACAGGAGGACGAGTCTAAATCAATGCTGATGTTGCTCCGTGCCTGCAGGACGCGTAAATACGCAACTTTATAAGGTGATGATATGTCAGTGTTGTGTTTACAGCTCGTTGTGCTGCCCCTAAATGACCAAAACATTTATTTTAGTTGACATTCATTTTTAAGTACATCATAATATTGTCAAACTCATTTAAATGTCACTGTCTGCAGTCAGTATATCACTACCAAACTACACATTAGGATTATGACCACAAATGGGGACCAGTCAATAAAGATATGACTATATTTATATGTATAATAAATGCCTCAGGCCCCACCAGTGGCCATTATGGCTACAATGTTCAGTACAATGAAAATGTATGAAAAGAAAAACATGATTATTATTATTATGATTATTACGAATTTCAGTCATGCACAGAAATGATTGCCTTTTCAAACGTCAGTGAACTAAACTGACTGATCTTCACAGTGGAAACACAGTCACAGGTCTAAAGGAACCTTTTAGGTCATGAAAAGTAGGTCCTGGTACTAAAGGTTCTGAGTACTTTGGGTGGAAATGTGGCTTTATAGTGGAAGCTGTATAAATGCTGTACTTTTTCAGCCATGACACGCAGGTGAACATCCATTGTTTGTCCAAGTAAAAAATTTGTTTAAAAGTGAAAAAATATGGAGTCATCTGTCATTAAAGGTTGTTTTAAAGATTTTCACTAATTTTGTTACTGTATCATTGTGTCTAACTTTAAAGGAACAGCGCAACCTCTTGGAACTCCTCTTGTTTACTATCTTGCAGAGTCAGAAGATTGTTGTCAGTTTCATTTCTGTGCCAGAGGTCCAGGACATATAAGACCGCAAGCCGCTGAGGGAAACATCTACAACTGTGATGTGTTCAGGGACTTGACTATTTCATCACTGCATGTTATGTTTCTGTGCTCCTTGCAGGACTTCAGCAGAAGAGACTGGTGCTCTGGAATCTGAGGTCAAACCAAACAATTCAAACCCTCCTCTGTTTCCTGACCCCTCACACACCGGTCCAGACCAGCCTGAGACAGGACCCGGGGCTCCACACCACACCTTCTGATGACATCACACTGGAGGACTTAGCCCAGCTGAGATGTCAAGTATGGAGGCCACAGAGCTCAAAGAATGTAACAGATGGAGCCAATTTGCCCCTCAAGAACAGAGGGATGGGGAAATGGACCTCTGCTGATATGGTCTGCAGCTGTCAACAGATGGAGGCCCCACACACGGGTTAAAAACACGGGCTCCATGAAGAGATGCTGAAGACAACTTGCATGGGAAAATAAGAGTATGTGTGTATTGCTGGGCCACTTAAGAAAATACAGTAGTGATAAGATGCCTGTGGACAAGTGAAAGAATGTGACATACAGGGGCTGTGTGAACAGAAAGAAAAAGATGTACAAAGATCAAACGTTTTGCCAATTCAACAAATATGACCAAAGACAAACGTTAATTTAACAAACACACTGTAGAATGTCGAATATTTGAGCATGTAGTACACTTTTTGTCACTTTTTTAAAGAAACATTGTGTGGAATCAAATACAATAACTGTAAGTTTTCTACTAAAGTTTAAACCTAGACAGAAACAAAAAACACAACAACTGTATCCATAAAAACTGCATGCAGGACTCATGACCTCAGTACTTTTAAAACCCTGGCAGCTGCCCTGATATGCCTGTTCATTCTTCACATTTGGGATCAGTAAAGAAAATCTAAGCTGAGAGCGCTCCAGTTTTCTAGCTCTTACCTGGAGCTTTAACGCAGTTGGGAGATGAATTTCTCAACCGAGTCGCGCTAACAATGAATCACTTTCATTTGCTATGTACATACATGGTTTTGTGTAACCATGTAACAATGGCTGAAAATGTAAGCAGACAAGAACTTGATCATCAATACTGTTAGTTGGTCAAAGTATAGGTGGAAAGAAAATTATCATAAAAATAAGTCTAATCAAAAGGTCACTTTGTAGGCGTTTCACTTTTTGGTGACTATTGTGTCTTTCAAAGGTCTGTAACAAACAGTGCACACTGTGCAGGTGTTTATTGAGTTATAATGTAAATGATATGACTGTACTGTGCCTAAGCACATCAATGCTGGTGTTAATATTAGCATTTCTTACTAAATGTATAATAATCTGCATTTCGTGGGTTGGAAATGGCTCAACACGTCACCTAATGTTTTAAAATCAGCTCTGAACCTGTGAGGCCAATGCTGACAGAGTCAACCAGTTGAGACCTGTCTACGTCATGAAATAAATATAAAAAAAGACTCTAATCAGTGTCAGTCAGCCACCAGGCCATGACCCCTACAGGATGGTGATCCCTCACTCCTCGGTTGCGTTTTTTAAATTTGCTGGGAGAGACAGTTGTATCAAAATTAGTTTAAAACATGTTTTGAATATATGGACATAAAATATGTTGATTTTCATAAACACAAAATAACCAAACCAAAAGACATTTATCATTTACTAGTTAAGTTCATACAATTCTGTGTAAAAGTTTACAGAGTACAAGCCTGTCACTTTCTGCAAAATGTAGAACAAATCGGTGCTGACTCCGGGCCCTCCACGGGACACATCACCTTCAGGTCAAAACACTTGACACACCGAGACTTTTTGCAGTGTTCCAGAGGTGTGCAGCTGCTTATCGTTCACAGTGTGTCATGTCTGTATAATGTCTTCTTGCTGGCCGTCTCTCAGCACAGAGGTAGCAGATCATACACCACACACTGTGCTCTGGAGAGATCTGGACCCCACTGCTGCTCCGAAAAGGCCTCAGAGCACAGGAGCCTGCCGGCAGAATGGAGGAGAGATGGAAGTCACGTTGAAATGGAAACTGACTGAAACTGTGTGTGTTTATCTCACTCTATCTGATCTAATTCAATCATTCATGTCTTCATCTGTTCTGTTGTTTCCTTGGCAGGAATGGGCCTTTATACATACCAGACTACATACAGGCTAGTCGGGCCAAACTCCATCAACATCGCTCATAAATAGAAATAAAATGGCTCGACAATAAAAATAAATTAGGAGAACCCAGCAAAATGAGGAATTAAGTCTGTTTCCAGAGCTGGAGTGCCATCTGTGCTCACTTTTTTGGAGAGTGTTTGGTTTGTGGCATTACATTCAAAAGTGAGATGGTAGCTGTTGAATTTGAAGCGCCCTTAGAATGGTAAGCAGTGGGCTGGGCCATGACTCTTGTCCGTCTGTCTGTCATGGTATAAAAACTACTGGACAAATTTCCAACTAATCTCCTTTGGATACGAAAGCAGAGAAAAAAAGAATTCAGATCATTTACTTACATAAAAGTAGCAATACTACATTTTTACTTACAAACAAAGGTCCTGCATTCAAAATGTTACATAAAGGGTTATGAGGTACATTTATTTAAAGTATTAAAAGTAAAAAAAAAGTTATTATGCAGCCGAATGGTGCTTGTCAGTGTTATATTATTATACATTACAATATTGGATCACTAATACTGATGCATACATGTGTAGCAGCATTACATTTGCTTTTGGGAAGTTACATGGATAATGTATCGTTCTATACACTGATGATGAGATGGTATGTAAACTCTTAATCCGTATGGTAACCTGCTGTCAGGTAAATGTAGTTCAGTGGAAATATGAAGTAGCATTAAATGGAAATACTCAAGTAAAGTACAGATGCTTCAAAATCACTCCACCACTGTCCCCAGAGGATACGATATTTTGACTAAACTGCATCATCAAAATCTGGCAATGAAGGTTTGTTTTCCGTTAACCTTGACAAGCACACGTTCTCCTAATCTTAACCATTCCATAGCCGTTTCTCTAACACTCTCTTAAACCCAAACGATCCGCTGCTCGTTCATGCTCCCAGAGGAAGAAGCCTTTCATTTGGTGATTGCATATTATGGTCTGTACCGTCATCCTGAAGACTTCCAAAGTCTGTATCCATCTGCCTTGTTTCTTTTTGTGAAGCACTATGTGACATTCTGCTCTTGAAATGTGCAATATAAATAAAGTTACTTACCCCCACAACTGGCGTGACTCTTAAAAACAGCAAAACCTGCATGACTTAAGTTAAATATATAATACAAAGCATTACCAAGGATGAAGTATGCAGCAGCACTGAGGGAGAGCATGATGAGGAAGATGGTGCCTAGACCAAGATCTCCCATGGCACAGGCATTTGGACAAGCACAGGGGCTCTCCACCCAGACCTGCAGGGGCTCCTCAGTGCTGAGCCGCTGGTCACGGATGAAAGACGTGGGCTGATGTGGGTCACAGTGGTAATGCACTACTGTCAGCGGGTGCCCGTCGTGAGCTGGGACAGAAGAAGAAGACTGGCTATCAAGTCATCACACTACAGTGACAAATGATCAGTGAAACGAATTATGCAAAGCTGCTCACAAAAGTACGAGACAGACAGCATCTTTAGGGTGTCGTTGTAGTGGAATTCATCCCCTTCGTGTCTCCCATAGCTGATGAAGTGGCTGTTGACCCCGTGATATCTAGTCACATGGCAAAATAGACATTTTTCAAAAGATACAATCTTAACCAAACAAACTCTCACGTGTTGATGAAAGCAGGTGCTGAAAAAAACAGCAGTTGCCATACTCTCAAACATGTAAGCAAAGACTGGACAAGACCAGACTGTGTGGGGTCCCAATCAAAATGTCATCCCATCTCTGCCCCGCCCTTACATCCCACAGACAGACACACACAGTGTACAAACACATTTTCCAAATAATTAATGGACTGTTTTAAATGTGCACCACACTCAGCTACAGATAGTGAAGAAAAGAACCTGTTAACACGTCAGTATATGAACATGGTTTCTTTATTATTTTAAAATATGACACAGGACTTCACATTTTCAGTCTGTGTTTGGCCGCCCCCTGGTGGCCACCGGCCCCTCAACAGCTGCTTAGTTTCAAAAAGTGAAAATAAAAAGATCTCAATTACATTAAACCAAATCAAGGACTCACATGAATTAGCATCACATTTAGTGTAGTTTACAGGGTGATGCAGTGAGAGTTGTGTGGGTCTGGACAAACTATAATGACGAGAGCAGCAAAGAGGGTTTGTGCACTTAAAGCTGCTGCAGAAGTACTTCTTTACTGTAAAGTATTTAAGCATGGCATTTTGTTTGCATTGTACTAAAACAGTGTACAAGTATATTTACTCAAATACTCAAATCGTTACTATTTACATTTACTTTATTTTTTTACTTCACTTTCTGAATGTAATTTTTTTCTCAACCTTTTGTACTTTAAGTACATTGAACTGATAGCACTTCTGTTATCACTCAACTTTAACACAAATTACATTGAACTTCACTAATAGTGGGAAAATGCAGCAATGTTGTTATTTATGAGAGGATGGAATGTAGCTTTAGGGTTATGTAGGTATTCTGCTCCAGGGCAAAAAACAGGTGCCCATCCCCAAATCCAGAGAGGAGGAATCTTGACTGCAACCGCATATTCACAGTCAGAGCAGACAAACAACTGCTGGTTAAACAGCTCAGCATGTTTATTAACATATCCAATCAGAATGGAGAGTTTCCAGGCACCACCAGATTGTCAGTGTTTGGAATTAGAATATTCTGAATCAATACATGCAAATACAGTCATGTTTATTTTTAATCAATTTTTACATATATACTGCCAAAAATACTCACTAGAGCCCCAAATGTGTGTTAATCCACCATTAAAAATAGTCCCCAACAAATGCACTATTTCCTCCTGTTTTAGTAATGTTTGATTAAACTAAAGTGCCCACCTTTTAAAAACATAATGAAACTATATATTTGTGAGCCGTCTTCAGTAGGAAACAATGGTCTTGGAGCACCTTGAGTGCTACAGACAGGGTATGGAAGTCAGAAAGTATTGTGTGACAGTCTAATACATTGTTGGTTTTGGTGTTTTTTTTGGAATTTATTGACAATAACAAAATATAGGATATTGTCAGCCTTATCCTTTACACAACAAGCTAGCAGTTTATTACAAATCTTTAGTAAAGGTCAAAATTGCATTAAATCTGGTGAGAACTAAGTCTCAAGATTTAGCTGTGACATTACACATTGTGACATCTACCTGACAATGAGGCATGCAGCGACGTTGGTACAGTCAGTTCCTGTCAAGTCCTCTGGCTGCGAGAAGGGCTGCCAGGGGCTGAAGGACAGGAGGATCTCTGCGTCAACGGGCATGTCCTCTGCTGACACAGGCCTCAAACGCCCCAGGAAACCGTCCGCATCTCCTATAGCTTTCAAGTTTATCACCCCGCTCCCGTCCTTCATGATGCATTTGCAGTTGTTGACTTTGAAGCAGCCGGACTTCTTAGCCGAGCTCGGATGCAGGGAGGGAGACGAGGAAAACATGCTGAAACAAAGTGAGAGCGTGAGGAAGGCAGATTTATGACCCATGGTGACAGTGTGCACCAGTGCAGAGAGGATAGTGACAAGTTGTGTTATTGGGAGCTAAAGAGCAGCTGACAGCATAGTGATGGTAGGAAAGTAATTAGAATAAAGGCGATTGCCATTCCGGACATTCCTAAGGCCCACCGTGCTCAGATCAGTGTCTTTCCAAATGCAGCAAAACACAGGCAACAACCCCAGTAGTTACAGAAGGAAGGTCCGGATTAACATGAAGCACTTGTTTTGTTAATATAATTTTGCAGTGTTTTGAAAACCACAAACACAATTCCATTCACATCCATTGTATTGGGATAGATTATAGATTATTTTAAAAGCTGGGCAATAAAACCAGAACTATCTACGAGACTAGGTGCCACTAGGGGGAAGTGGGAAACATGGTTTGGGTGAACTGTTCTTCTAGTCTTAGGGAATGAGATCTAAAAGTTCAATTCAATTCAATTCAATTTTATTTATATAGCGCCATATCATAACAAAGTTATCTCAGGGCACTCAATCACATGGAGCCGGTCGAGACCAACTTCCACACACACAAAGACC
>JAVQJL010067901.1:0-13356 GCA_036024295.1 Nannoperca obscura
CCCCCCCCCCCCCCCCCCCCCCCCCCCCCCCCCCCCCCCCCCCCCCCCCCCCCCCCCCCCCCCCCCCCCCCCCCCCCCCCCCCCCCCCCCACCCCCCCCCCCCCCCCCCCCCCCCCCCCCCGCCCCCCCCGCCCGCCCCCCCCCGGGCGGACACGGTGTGTACGTGTGTGTGTGTGTGTGTGTGTGTGTGTAACAGATAGTGTGTATGTGTGTGGGAGAGAGAGGGAGAAAATAAATATTGCCTTTTTAGGAACAAGCTACTTTCAGGCAGAGGACGAACGCTACTTGGTGCAATGTTTGTAAAGATGAACTAACGGACGAATAAAGGTATTTGTTTTTGATTTGCAGTGTGTATGTATGACCGAAGACAAACGTGCATCAGCTGAATTGTCATTATCATTCTCAGAACATTTATTTGTTTACATCAGTTTTTTCAAATGTATTTGATATTTTTCTTCTGAGACTCATGTCTGTTCCAAAGCAGATCACTCATTGTCCAGGTGATACATCCGTCCGTAGAGACAGGCAGTGACCAGCCCACCGGTCATGTTTGAGTGTTTTATGGTCACTCTGCCATCTGCAGATTTTTCCAGATGCTCTATCTGCTCCAGGACCAGTTTGCTAGCCAAAATAGACGGGTACACGTATCTGGTCCCAAACGTCCCCTCCATCAGGAAGTCCATTTTAGACTCGGCCTCTTCCACTTCCTGTCCGCAGGAACTGACGTTCAACCCTGCACAGCGGACTAGTGCACACACCTGCATAAGAGATATGATAAACGTGAAAGGAGGATCGTCAATCAGTTTAAAATACCCTCAGATCTTCTCATTCATACCTGAAGGGCATAGCGTCCGTTCACAGTGTGTGTTCCCGCAAACGCTCCCAATGCGTAGAGCTCTTTACTGCTGCCTTGTGGGAACCGGTAATGCAGGCGACAGCAAAAGCTGCCATTACACACGTTCACTTCGCCCTCTGTGTTGTTTAAGAGAACAAATGTAAACGGGTCATGCATCATGGATGAGATGAAGGTAACGGAGGAGGGAGGGACGAGAAGAGGAGGAGAATCATAACCGCTCCCCTGGCGACCGTATCCGGAGTCTTTA
This sequence comes from Nannoperca obscura, assembly GCA_036024295.1. Taxonomy (NCBI): domain Eukaryota; kingdom Metazoa; phylum Chordata; class Actinopteri; order Centrarchiformes; family Percichthyidae; genus Nannoperca; species Nannoperca obscura. Next base: position 1,104 of record JAVQJL010067901.1, read on the forward strand.
GCTGGAGATGATCTGCACTCACTCCTAACTACCCCCTCCTCCGTGGCCACGCTCTGCCCCACCCACAGCGGGTCTAAGACGGGCACTCTGGCCACCAGCAGCCTGCCCTCCTCTGGGTCTCCTCTCAGGGCGTGGTGGTAGATGGCAGAAAAAGGGGTGTAGATACCACTTCCTGTCATGACCAGTCGGTCTTTACGTGTGTTGGCCGCTAGCAGGGTGACATTGGCACCCAAGCTGAGCGCCCGCTGGAACTGGATTGAGTCCAGAAGAGGGAGCTGGTTCATCCATGCTGTGGGGAAGATCAGCTGACGCACACCCTAAAAAAGGGGACCAAAGAGAGGCAGATGTTTGGAAAAGAGAGGAGCAATCACAGGAATGTAGATTTGAGGACAGAATGTCAGTGTGGCTGTTTTTCTACCCTCTCCACCAGGACAACTGTGGGATCGTGGAACAGGATGTCAAAGCAGATGATGAGGCCAAACCTCCCAGCAAAAGGGGTCTCAAATGTTATGATCTCTAGTTGCGGCGGGGTGTCAAAAGACTCCTCAAAGTAGAGGTTGTGTTTATGGTAACGCGCCACCAGCAGACCATCTGACCTGTACGAAAGAAGATACCGCAAACCGTTCACATAGACTAGAGAATTATGTATTGGTGCACTGGCTGGACTTCAGCTAAACTACTTTTATGGAACGGTCTACACACTGCACCTGAAAACCACGTTGGTGTTGAACTGCCAGCGTCCATCAGGGGGGCAGGAGGAGGAGGGGTCGGTCTTCAGGGGGCAGGGCTGCAGGTCGGCCATGTTGGCCACCAGGTAGATGCTGTTGCGACGGGCCATGCAGCTCAACCGCTGGAGAACCTGTGAAACACAACCAGACTCAAATGTGATTTATATTCTCAGACCGGTGTGCACGAGTGAAGGCTCTTGTTGAGGCAATTCTCACCCCAAGAGATTATTATGTCAGAGTTCCTGTACAATAACAACATCAAATCTAAAAGTACGACTGTGCACCTCAGTGTTGTTGTGTCTGCCCGGCTCCTTGCAGGGGTTCCAGCTCTCCTCCTGGGGGTCAGGAATGGTTTCCAAGTAGCCATAAATGGACGAACGGCTAAAGTTGAAACCATGAAGACCATCTTCTGGAAACACCAGGATCTGGGCACCCTGAGCAGGAGAAGATGAGACAGGAGACAAGCTATTAAATATATTATAACAAGATATTAAATGTACTACTTTATGTGAGCATACAGAGAAATACAACCACTCCTGATGAATGACTTTATTGGGCAACACTGATCCATTTGCAGTAATATGTGTCCACCTTCATAACTATCCGGCCATCACCAGTTTTAAGAATGGACTTTATTTTATATAATACTACCAGGACAGTGCTTTTTAGTCATGCCACAGATCTAACAAAAGGAGATTCTTCAATTTACTGGTTTCTGGTTATGATCTTAGCTCAGGTAACTATGAAATATTCAGTTTGACAGTGGCATTGACCTCTGCAACTTATCTTAAGGGGTCCAAGGACCAATATAGTGAAGAGTTTGAGTAAAATCTGAACAATAATACTGAGTTACCTTTATTAGTTACCCTCCTTTAAAGCCAATTTAGTGCACCTGACAGAATGAGCCGCCTTATTTTCAAGCATCTCATTATGACGGATGAAATGTTATTCCTAAAGTGAGCAATAAGCAACTGGAACACCAAACGCAGAGCTCTGTCCTGACCATACCCGCAGAGCGGCCCGGGTCGCCTGCTCCTCGTAGATGTCCAGGTTTTTCTGCATGTGTTGCAGGGCGGCGGCGCGGGACAGGGGGACACGAGGCTCCGGGTTCAGGATTAAGTTGTGCTCGTACACAGCAGCAACATACGAGGAGCCCACGGCGGGTTCTGCTCGAACCGACGTCAGGGAAAAACTGACAAAAACGACAGCGGACAGAAACATTGTTTCTTCCCCGTGAGACATGAATGATGTAACCCAGACGGACTAGTTAATTCCTAATTTGAGAGGTTGAAGTCCTGTTTGACGCATAGGTAAACACAGTTTACACCCAGCTGAGAATTCTTCCGGTTTAGAGGAGATGAGAAGTTCCCCTTGTGAAATAATGTGTTTACGGAATTTAAATCCGGATCGTAGTTTGTGCGGTAGCTCCATGTTTTACATTTTTAAAAAACGTATCTACTTGACTGCACTAACAGGTGTTGTGCCGGCTTCCTCCAACTTCTTCATTTTTTGAGAATCGCGGTTGTTATTCATGCGCGTTGCATAACCGTCAACACGTGGACTGTAACATGGATATATAATAAATACTATACGTATCTCATAACATCTTCACAGCGCACTGGCAACCTGCCACTAGACGTAAACACGACCTTTATTTTGAAAATAAATGACAGGAAACGTTTGGCTCGTAACCCGGAAATACTTTATAATCTCACCTTTCTACAGCAAGCATGAGCAGGAGCAGAGATAAACTTTGGTATTAACGTTGTATTTCGTGTAGACGAATTGTTTGAACACGTGTGGGCGATTTCTAGAAAGAGACTCTTGCTTATGTTTTCGTGTTTGCCTGACGTCTCCATGCGTTTTTAAGAAGGCAGTGCAATAGAATTAGCATTAGCATTAGCGCACACCTTGCAGTACAATGTCAACAGCGCCAGAAGCACCAACAGGAGGAGCAGATGCCGCCGTGTTAAAACCCGGCCAGAGTTTTAAGAACTGCTGGAGCTGCCGGCTCATCTCCGGCGGGGGTTTGATCCTGTCTGGAGCTTATGTGTTCAATGCAGCCCGCAGAGTGATGCGACAAGGCGCTCCTACCTCAATGGGGACTGTTGCACAGATTACATTTGCTGCCAGTGAGTTATGCAATAATCTGACCTTTTTAAGTGTTACATCACTTCTTGTCGTCTTTTGAAATAATAAATGTCGCCTGTCTTTTTCCACTTTGAAAACAAACTGCTGTTCTCCTGTGCATTCGTATAACTGGTTTGTCTATTGCACTTTTATTTTCTTTGTTGCACTGGCACATTACATCTTTTTACTATAACAGTTTTTTCTGTCATTGTATTGCCTATTTCCTTTGTTGCATGGGCAACTTATATCTTTTTACTGCATTGTAACTTTATTTTGTGCCATTTTACTTATGTATCTCTAAATTTAAAACTTTATTTTATTTCATTTTACAATTTGATTATGTCTTTCTAATGTTTTTCTTTGCCTATGTAAAGCACTTTGCATTGCCTCTGTTTGAAACGTGCTGTATAAATGCAGCTGCTTTGCCTTCATCTTTCAGGTTTGGCTGCATTGGGAATTGTTGTGATCGCTGACCCCGTAGGAAAAGCGCAGAGGAAGACTTGAAGGCTGCTGGAAAATCGTGACAGCATGGACAAACGTTTAAAATGCGGTGGAGATACACATGGACAACACGACACGAAGCCAAAAAGAAGCTGCTCTTGAGTCTGTAGAAAGTTGTCTTTGCACTATATTTTGAGCATCAGGCATCAGATTGGTTTTGTTGTTGGCATTGTGTGGATGGACCAATCGTTCTACAATATTGAAAGCTGTAGATTTTGTTGAATTCAAAATGAAGAGATCGTATACGTCATTAAAAAAAGGCAATTTAATATATCTGTAAATATATATCAGAAAACATTTTATTCATACAGGTATTATCAGGACTGAGTGAGCTTTTGACAAAAGTAAAATTATTTGAGTTGAATTATTTTTCAGCTTGCAAAAAAATAAAAGCCATTCAAAAGATAACTACAACATTAAATAAAGGAGACTGTAGTGTAAGACATTTGCCCAGAGCCGCTCTGACTCATAAAGAGAATGAAACAGCTTTGTACTGCCACATGACCACCACATAAGCTTTAAAAATATGAATATTTGTTTTGGCTCTGCTTTTACTTCACAAAGAGGGATCTGTCGGAAGAAAAGGGACTTGATTTTACAAGATAAAACTTTTAAATACATTTCAGAACTGGAATATTTTACTGTTTAATAGTTTATACAGTTTTTAATTTACTGTTTTGGCTCTGTCCTTAGAAGTTGCATCAGTCGTAGTCCTTTTAATACAGTTGACTAATTTTTGGACAGTGCTGTCAGAATAAAACAGGGCTACAATTCCTACATATTTTGCCTTATATGAATGTAAACACCCTCAAATTAAAGCTGACCGTCTTCCGAATACATTTCTAGTCTTTGTTTCATTTCATATCCACTGTGCTGGAGTACAGACCCAACACAAGGGAAGGTGTCACTGTCCAAATACTTACAGACTGCACTGTGCACAGCTGGGAGTAAGGAGAGAGAGCGGTCTGTGTAATATGGGGGTTTTGTTAGCTGCCATGGAAACTTCAGTCGCATCAGTAGTGGTTTTATCAACAGAGTACCTACATAGCACCCGTCCACAGAAGGGCTGTGTATTGGCAAGAATGTGGCAATATATGTATCACAATACTGTAAGCAAGGTGGTTGTGATTGTTTAAAATCTAATTTTAAGAAAAGTCAGTTTAGTCTAAAGAACACACCACCAAATGCATAAATGAAACCCTACTTTTTTCCCCCCAATCAGAACAGTGGGATCTGCGTTTATATGTGTACAGTTGGAGCAAAGGAATTAATATTTGCCTATATCAGTAAAAAAAAAAAAATAGAATGGTGTCTTGCTAAGTGTGCAGATTCCTTGTGTTCCCGGAGTATTTGATTTTGGTGCTGGCACATTATGCAAACAGCATGGCTCTTGTCAAACTCCTTATCGTCTTCTCTATTGTGGAAGCCAAAACGAGCCCACACTTTAGCTCCGTACGCTGCTCTAATTCTTTCGGATTCAGCTATCGCCAGTCTGCTTAATGCTAGGAATGCCCCCTTTATGACTGTTTCATAAAAATCTATACAGCATCACAAGTGTACAAGCCACACATGCAGCAAGCAAACATACTGAAGACAGTATACACAATGTGGGTCAGTTAGTCTGAGTTACCTTTTATTAGTGTTATACTGATCTGAGCACAATTGCTCACAAGGAAGAGTTTGATAAGCATGATGCAAAAAAACACCCTAAAGTCATTTTCAGTCGCGTAAAATGATCATGACATTCTGATTGATTTTTTTTTAGGTTAAAGAAAAATATGAAAATAGAGTTGACAGTACATTTAGGCACACTATTAACACATACTGTACACAGATATGAACAATTTTCATTATCATAGATTATCATAAATACTTGGGTTAAAAAAAAGAAGAAAAAAAAAGGACAAGCCTTCCTGTATGGAGAGGTGTGCAGAAGGTTAAAGGTGACACCTCCTCCACCACGGGGACAAAATATCCACCTCCCAATAAGAGAGGCTCCAGTTCATGTCCTCCTACTCAGCCAATCAGAGTCCACCAGGGCTGCTCAGTGCAAGCAAATCAAAGCAGGCGAGCAAGTTCCATCCAATGACTGCAGCAGAATGGGGCTCCATCCAGCCAATGGGAGAGGCCCTCCCACAGTTGCTACGGTAAGTGCTCATTAGCAGTGATTCCATTGGTCACAGGACATGGCTCTCCTGTGAGCCTACGGGGCAGGTGGAGAGGTCAGTGGGGGGGGGCGCGCGAGTGCTTCCAGCAGCTGTCCATTCATAATGACAAACATCTGAACAATAGAACAGGCTCGAATGCATAAAACCCCACTTATGAGTTTAACAAGAAGCAGTAGTTTGAGGTCGCCTCTGAATTAGCTTCAGCCCAATGAGCTAATCATCGAGCTGCGACACTGAACACCCCCCATACTGCTGCCCAATTGATACCCAAAACACAGAGTCTGTACGGGTGGGCGAGGATATGTGAAAAATATCCCCCGCGCACCAAAAACAAAACAAAAAAAACAAAAAACCCTCAGACTTATAAAACAAGTCTGTAAAATAAACATGGTACTTTTACAACAACGGAATGTTAAGTTGTTGGGAAAAGAAGACATTTCTGGGGAAACTTCTTTCACGTTTACTATTAAAACAATATGAATTACTTTTTTTCAGTATACAATGATTCAAAATGCACATGCATTAAAGGAAAAATATATATATTGCACCAAATTAAAGACATTTTCTCTTAATAAAAGTGATTAGGGATATATCTCCATATCTCTATCTTGATTTCCTTGTAATGTTCAGTCGTGTGAAGGAGCGCTACTAGCGTGCGTCTCTTGGTCAGTATATACTGTATATAGTTTTAAGGCTGGTTCACTAACTCACACTGGCACAGTTTCTGACTGAAGAGTGTTGCATCTTCTCGCGCACACACACACACACACACACACACACACACACGAGCCAAATACAGACTAGACCAGAGTACATTCTTTGATGGTGCTCAGCCAGAGCGGAGCCTCCCTCAGCTGTAACGCACGTCGGCGTGTCGCCACAGCATCGCCTTTTAGTTTCACTAAGGACGAACTCGGCGTCCTCGTTCCTCATGCGCTCCACGTGAAGCACAGTGATGTTCAGAGTATCCCAACATCGAACCAGCGCGCGCACGCACATACACACACACACGCACACACACACACACACACACACACACACACGTATGGGACAGCGTGAGCTTTGGTCGTCACAGGTTACGACAGTAGCGTTAAGGGGGGGGTCTATTCTTTGAGGATCACGGGTGGTACAGAAGATGTAACACTTCAGAAAGAGAAAAAAAAAAAAGTCTCATCATGTCCCAAGGGAGGCATTGAGGCTAGAAAAAATATCTAAAATAAAAATCTAAATCATCCTTTCCACCCATATTTGTTTAGTCACATTTTAAAAACAGCGCCCTTGTAACCCAGTGCTATTGACATATTTGGTTGCTATGGAAAAACAAGATTTGCATGTTAGCAAGTGTGCAGCTTTTGCAGATTAAATGTCTACAGCGTGAGGGTAAGTTTTGACTTCAGCTGAGTGGCCAGGTCACTGAGATGGTGGACTGTTCCCGGCCAAAAGACAGAAGCGGGAAGGTAAGGCAAGGTGTGGGTCTATGCTATGTACTCCTGCAGTTTAAAAACAATACAGTATTGGTGGTCTGCCCTGTGGACCACAAGAAAGCAGCATTGATCGGTCCAGGATAAAGCCACACGCAACTAGAAAGTCAAAAAAAGGAAGCGGAAAAACAGAGAATCTAAAAGAAGAGACTGCCATGTTCCGTCTTGGTGCAAATTACAGGATTTGTGTTTGCGCACGTGTGTGTGTGTTACAGAGTGAGGAGTGTGTCGTTCGTCCTTCGGTTCTGCCTCGACAGAAATGACCCGCTGGATAATTGGAGTGTTTTCACTGAAAAGAGTGTTTGAGGAGAAGTGGAAGGGCAGAGATCACACACACATAGCTCAACGTTCACATCAAGCCCCCCCCCCCCCACACACACACACACACACTCACTCTTACTCTCACTCCCAGCTCTCCAGTCTGTGTGTGTCTAGTTGGCCCGTGTCCCGTTGCCTCCGTCCTTTACTGTCACCTCTTGAGGGAGGAGGATTTGAGTTTCTGGCTATATCTGTGGATGCGTGGAGAGCGGGAGTGCAGCTTGACGAAGAGCTCGGGGAATTTGTACTGGGGGAACATCGTCTCCAAGAAGCCCTCCAGGAAAACGTAGACTAGCCGACGGTTCATGGGTTGGTACTGAAACATGTCAAAGACGCGGAGTATGCCCTTTCTCGTAGTGTCCGCCCCGATGATGTGCTTCAGCTCGTCTGAGGTTAGGGAGAGAAAGATGGTGGAGAATTCAGGAGTGTGCACAAACTTGGTTTAATGAAAAAACAGGGACCTTTTTTCCATGCAAGTTCATTTTCGCCCAGAGCTCAAAACAGTGCAGAACTTGAGCTGAACGCAGGAGCACTTAGGTCACTTAATTGCCTCTTGAACTCAGGAAACTTATACCACAAGGAGAAAGAATGAGCTCAATCAAAAACAAACGTGGGCAAGCCACACAAAGGGGAGATTTATGATTGATCCGACGTGTTTTCTGAAGTGATTTGGATGAGGCAGTGCCAAACTGGGCTGGGTGACGACTAGATGAAGTGTGTGTGTGTGTGTGTGTTTTCACCTGGCATGATGCCCAGCAGGCTGGTCTTGGCGGCTACTCGTGTCCTCATGCGGATGCTCTTGTCCCGACGGGGCGGCGTCTCGGCTAGAATGCCGTTGGGCCAGTAGGAATCCCTGCGTGGAGGCAGAGCCACTGACGCTTACTCATAATGCTTCTGACCAATCGTTTACTTGACAGAAGAGGGGCAGAGTTTACCTGAACTTCTTGACGTAGTCTGCAACCTGCTCTGGTGAGGTCAAGTAGTCCACGTGATCTACAATTTTCCTACAGAAACAAAAGGAAAGAGGAGTCTGGTTGTGCTCTCTGTGAAGCTACTTCCTGCTCTTTGTTTTGAATGTGTGCACCGCTCAGGCGGAACTGGTCCTGCAATAAAGATACGGACTGTGCATCTTAGGTCATCGTTCTTAAACCAAATGAAGTTCTGCAATTGGTTTGGGATCATTTATAGAAATGTTTTGGTGGCTGCAGAAACCCAATAAGTAATTTATAACTAGGTTATATACATAAATTAGAACAAATTCTAACTTGTCTTGTATATGTGTCTATATTTTGCCCATTTTGTGTCTGACCTGTTGATGGTGTCTCCATACGTGGCCCTGATGAGCTGCTGCAGCAGGTTCTTAATGTTCCTGCGCAGCCACTGGTTTTTCTCCTTGAGGTCGAACACTTCGTCCATCAGCAGCAGCATTACCCTCAACGGGATGTTATCGTCCACCTGGGCGCACAGACGAACACGTGAACGGCCATTTTGCCAAAAGAAGTACATAAAATCACAAGGAAGTGAAAGAAACAGCGAGGACACAACACGCCCACTGACTCACGTTGTCATCAAGCTGAGCAGAGACTCGACAGTGTTCAGGGTCGATGTCGGCCTTAGGCAGGAGGGGAGGCACCTGGGGAGGAAAAGAAGAGGACAGTAGATAGTCAAAGGTTGGATGACAAAAAGAAGAGAAAAGAGGAGGATTGTGGGTTATTTAGTTGTAGAGAAGATACAGGGCCAGAATATGTGAGGACTGGTGCTTTGTAACAAGTGCATTTACTATAACCACAGCCCAGTGAGTACAGACCAGGATATCATACAGAAAAAAAGCTTTTACACTGATAAAAAAAATGAAACTAGGACAAAAATAGTTAACTGCTCTGCTTTCCTTTATTAGTACGTAAAAGAACATGAGCTATGTAATGTTGTTACCTTGAGTATGGACTGTTTAATGTCCTGACCAAGTCTTTCTGACATGCGGCCCATGTTATCGGAGACCTTGTTCATGCCCTCAGCCAGACTGTCTGGCAGGGCCTTCACTGCGTTGGACACGTTTCTCATGGAGCTCTTCAGAGGATTTACAAATGTGTCTATCTGATGGGTGGATAAAACAAAATCATCTGTAAAGCACAGCCACTCAAATCTCTGTGATTAAGGATGCATTTATATGTGCGACATATATATATATATCTTCATATTATTATATATAATGCATATACTTAACTATATGCATTATATATATTTGCAGTTATTTGGTAGTAAATAAGTGACACTTAGTGACCTTGCGTGCAAACTCTCCCTTGCCCTTGCTGTAGGCCTTGTTCTCTAGGAAGTCATACACATAAGGAATCAGAGTTGGACAGGCCTTCACCATCTCTGGGTTCAGCAGCAACTGGAACACACACACACACACACACACACACAGGTTATTGATATACACTTTACAAAATGATGCAAGACATTCAAAGTTTGACAAGTCAGCACTCATATATACTATTACCTGTAGGTAAGCATTGAGGTCTTTTTTTCTCTTCTCCAAGAAGTCTCTGTCCATGTTGTTGAAGGTCTTTTTCCCCGGCAGCTTGAGGATGGACGCCAGGTTTTCAAACTAAAACAGAATACACACGCAACACTCAGAAGGAGACCACCGCCGGGGATAGAAATGTTGCTGACTTTTGAACACCTGGTCCACAAACATCATTACTCACACACACCTGTTCGGTGATCCTCATGTGGAAGTCGTGGAAGTCCGAGTAGCGCCGGTAGGTCTTCCAGCAGTCCTCGCTGCCGTCCTGGCTGCGTCTGAACACGGTGATGGCGTACAGCGCGTAGGTCTTACCGTGGTCGTTGCAAACCCCTGCGGCACCCCAGAAGCCGGGGAGACAAGCGTCAGCTACTTCGCCCGGCAATACATCCAAAATGGGAATGGAGGATGAGGTGGGTGGATGAAAGCAGAAAAGAAAGAAGGGAAAAGAACGACCAGTATGTGCCCGTTCAAAGTGTGTGTGTGTGTGGGGGGGGGGGGGTGGGGGGGGGGGTGGGGGGGTGGAGTGGAGCAAGCCAGAGCAGAGGGTGCGGAAATGTGATAAAAGGGAAGAAAATGTGACAGAATGACAGGAAAGGTAAGGGAGGAGGAAGGAAAAACTGAAAAACAGTAAAGGTGATGGATTGAAAGAAATAAAGAATAGTGGAACAGCATGAAGTGACACGGCAGACAATGAACGGAGCAAGAAGGTGGAACATTGAAAAAAAAAAACATGCAGGGAGGCACAGAGACTAACAGATACCCAACATACTTACTTATAAACAAGTCACACTGTCAACATAAACAGTTACAACACCCACATCCCACGGCAAGTCAAAGTTTAATCACAACCCTTCACCTGAGATTGGAACTTTTTGCTTGATGACTGTCAAATTTTCACAACCGTCAGTAAATTAAAGAAAACTCAGCCTCACGCTTTCAGACTTTATGTTAATAATGCTCACAAAAGGAGTATATTTAAGACTGTGTGTGTACCTGTGTCGGAGATGAAGGCATGTAGGTGCATAGTTTCATCATGGCAGGAGTTGGACAAGTCATCCAAAGACTGAAATTACAAGAAGTCATCATTTAACTAGGCGGTCTAACAGTGACACAGTACAGCGCTGCCTCACTGTGGATTACGGGCGACAAATGACGGACGCATCGCCACGTCAGCGTTTTTTCCGAGCCCTGCGACAGGAAGCGGAGAAGACTCACTAGGTTTATGCTTCCTGTGGGAGAGCCGTTGAAGGATTCTCCCTCGCCGTCATCAGATCCCCGGTAGCTGGGCTCTTTCAACATGTCCAGCTCTGCTAGCATGCGGACGTAGAGAGGACTCTGCTTGAAGGAGGGGTAGAAGCGCTCGTCGTGTAGCATCATGTCATACACCTGGGGAAAATGTGTGAAACTATTTGTTAGGTGGAAAACAGAGGCGAAGCAGCGCCTCAGAAGAACAAGGAAATATAGTATAAACAGAAATAAATCTCAAGAGTGTGGGCATTTTTCATAAAATGATCATACACTCTTATACAGATACAACTCTGTAGAAAAGATTTAGTACATTTCTCTGGATTTCGTCAAATATCTCTGGTGTGGGGTCGTCTTTCTGTAGCTTCTCCCCTAGTTTTGTTATGGACACCTCGTCCACCTGCACCCTGGGAGACGCCTGTTGGGAAGAAAGCGGAGCAGATAGACGTTTGTAAATACTTTCTCAAAATATTAAACCACACAGCTCAAAGAAAGTCAAGAACAACATTTTTTTATTTAATCTTTATCTCCTTTAAGGCTGAAGTGTCTTTAGACGCCTCCCACCTTGTCAGAGAGGTATTGTTCAAAGACACCCAGTGCAGCGGCCTTCAGCAGCCCCTTGGTGGCGCTGGGCTGCTTCTTGCCGTCTTTCTGCCAGCCGTGCATGGCCTCCAGCTGCTGCTGCGCCGTCACCCTGTAGCCTTCCACCGTGAGCCAGAAGAACAGCTCCGCCTGGGCCCCCGCTGCCTGCATGAAGTCTGGATCCACAGACACACAAGAGTTGGTCCAAATGGTGTCTGTTTACTATCAGACATTGCTTACACATACACATACAGTCAGTGGAGCAGGGCCTTTAAAATGTAGCACTGTATTTTTGGCTACATGTGGTGTCTGGTGATCTTGTAACTAAAAATTCATCTACTGTATTGGATGATATGAAAATAAGATATATACGGTTACAATTTTAGATTTTTGGTGATCTAACATATTTCATAAAAAAATATATTTATATATATTTTTTTATTTCATGCAGCATGAATGCTACAATGACGCAGCCATATCGTTCGGGCTGTTGGCTCTTGCTCATTTCCACACCAGATCTGACGCAACTTGTTTTGACTGACAGTTTTTACACACACACACACACACACACAC
>JAVQJL010067907.1:0-35044 GCA_036024295.1 Nannoperca obscura
CTCTCTCTCTCTCTCTCTCTCTCGTGTACGTGACCGGATGACATTTCTAAAGTTGACAAATGTCTTGCTGAAATAACATGGAATCACTCCCACATGGTACCACATTTACTTCACCTTTAACAGCACAGCCTCTATACACAATAAAAAGCACCCCTGAGTGCTCTTTATGTACCTTTTTTATGAGATACGTGAACACATATTTATTTTCAGATAGAACAAAGTACATGTACCTATGGTTTGTGGTTATTGATTAAAATGCTTTAAGATAATAAAAAGTGACAACCCACACATTTTGTGTGTATCTAGTTGTTATCCCCTTGGTTGCTCACTAACTCACCACTGTAATGAGATACTTGGTATAGTTCCTGCTGCAGTATACATATAATTATATATAATTTTAGTTGGTCGAGGCGGAGCAATTTCTAACTACTTAGTAGTTTAATCAATATGTATCATATTTTATAAAGTGATCATATATTTTACACGTACAAACTTAAAGCCCCTGCACCCATAGTCCACCCACACAGATGTTTTCACTCATGTAGCTCCATCCGTCTTGCACCTGACTGGAGGTCTAATCAGCCAGAGTTATTGAAAACATCTGTGTGAGTGGGCAGAGCCTTTCATTAGCAAAGTAACAAGTAACTGCAGCAGTCATGTGTAAAGAGTACAATATTTTGACAAAATACAGTACATCTGAAATCTGGTAATATAGATGTTTAATTTAGCACCACATACAAATAGCTACTTAAGTAAAGTAGAAGTACCTCAAAATTGTATGTAAGTAGAGTACACCACAGCCTTCCAGAATGACTTATGATTACTTGTAATACAGTACAAGTAATAATTAAAATACTACTATCTTTTTTTTGTTATCACACTTTATTTATTTATTTATTATCAGATTAGGCTTCACCTCAGTCCATTCAGTAGAAATGATGCTCTCAGTTAAATAGCCTGGTCATTTCTTGAGAAGAAAAAGAATACATGGGAACATGATCTTAAGTGAAGCATTAGTACAGTTAGAGAAACGAGAAATGGCTGCATTGAAGAAACTGCCACAGGTGACATGGCATTAACGAGGTGGTCTGGACAAAGAGTGACATCTAGTGGTGACAAAGGGACATGGCACTTTCACATTCTGGCATAACAGAGATGGCAGTGCCACTTGAACATCAAGTTGTCATGTGTAAAGTGCAGGTTTCATGAGGTCCAGTCCAATGTTCGGACTGAAATATGACTGTGTGCGTGTGTGTTTGTGTGTGTGTGTGCACACTATGAAGACCATATACTGAAGCACAGGCCAACTATTATTAAAAGCATGAGATAAAAGATAGACTTTTCTTTGTACCTGGCTGGTGTTAATCAACATTTCCTTGATGTTAAGTGCAGTTCCAACATAGTCCCACCATATCAAAACATAATACTTTACATTATATTCATTTTCAAGTACCTGACCTGACCTTAAACAAACAGTACATCTTTGTCTGGCATAAAATAAATTCATTTCTTCACACCCCTTGTGAGAGTTATTGAAAACATATGTATGAGTGGGCAGATCCTTTCATTTGCAAGGTAACAAGTAACTGTAGCGGTAACGTGTAGTGAAGTAAAAAGTACAATACTTTAACACAATACAGTACATCTGAAGTCTGGTGAAATAGACGTTTAATTTAGCACCACATACAAATACTTAAATAAAGTACAAGTACCTCAAAATTTTACTTAAGTACAGTACACCATTGCCATGTATAAGAACTCTGTTTCAACTTGATGTGAATAATTCTCCAATCTCTCTCTCTTGGCCGGGCTTTTGCATTTCATTCTCAACTCGTTAGCTTGTTTGGCCCGAGAACCGGGATTTACAAATCCTTCTCGCACCGAATTGGCTCTCGGGCCAAGACAACTACGTCACTGAGAATCCCTGGTGGTGGCCATTACTCAAAACTATTCATACAGCATAGACACCGAGCAGAATGGGGAAATGATTTCAACATTATTGAGAGGGAACAGCTGCAGCATTCTGCTGTTGGAGGATGACAGATTTCCTTTTCCTTCTTCCTCTACCTCAGTCCACTCTCACTCTCTTCTCTATTTTTGTCTCCATGTTTTGTTTTTCTTTCACTTCTTCTTTTCCTTGATTTTTCTCTGTCTCATGGTCCTTATGTTCTCCTGTTCTTTCTTACTCACATTTTATTCTAATCTCCTTTTCACACCCACACAGAAACACACAGACATTAACACACAGTCACACACGAGGGAACCCAACTCTGAAAATACGTTCCCAGGAATATTAATCCAAGGAATTTTAATAGGGCCCTTTCACATTTCAGCATTGTTAAAAAAAATACTAACATGCTGTTCGCTAACAGAGTGGAACAAAGTGTGTGAGTGTGTATGTGTGTGTGATTTTTAATAGTATGAACTGGCTGTGTCCAATTGTCACCACAAGAGCGGATATCAGAGGTTACATTGTAAAAGCTGTCATTTGTGAGTAAGGATAAAAGTTAGAAGTGTCATTTTCTGTTATTTTTAAGGTTGGAAAATCAGAACTGAGCTGTTGGCCATTTAAAAGAAAATTACCACAGAAACGTGGAAACTGCTGCCTAGAAGGAGAAGCCTGGAGACAAAATGACCTGTGACATTCAGCAAAAAATGCGAACTGGGAGTTTGTAACAGACTGGAAAGAACAACTCTAGTATGGTGTGTACTTTGACAGACATTTATACACACACATACAGAAACCACCATTTAGGGTATGAATTTCAGAGCATTGAACTCTCCTCCCTTTTTTATCTGTGTTTGTGTGAATGTGCATGTAAGTTTGGGAATACACTTGCTTGTGTATGTACTCTGTGTGTGTGTGTGTGTGTGTGTGTGTGTGTATGTGTGTGTGTATGTGTGTGTTAGTGGAGCCACATCTGGAAACAATAGAGCAGTAGATGCTGTCACTTTTCCTTTAGCTCAGGCTTTTGAGTGAGTTCTTAAACAAACACTCAATTCACTCCCAGTAAATTACAGGAAGGCAATCTGAGCTGCGGACTTAGCTATTTGGACTCTCTCTCTCTCTTTTGCTGACACGCACACACACAAACATTCAAGCATGCCCAGAATGAATCAGTTTCTCTAGATGCAATGTTACCTGCGCTGGTAAATTGCAGCCTAGCATGCATTAAGTGTAATTGTAAAACCAAATTATACAAAAATTGGAAGTGAGAGGATGTGTTTGTGCTTCTGTGACTGTGTGTGTGTGTGTGTGTGTGTGTGTGTGTGTGTGTGTGTGTCGGGGACGTTGTAAGTTCATAGCTGATGAGATGTGATTGACGATACAGTAATGTTTACACTGTATAATCACCGTGTTTCCACCCTGGATTCAAAATTAATTTAGTGGTCATGGAGCCTTTTGTTATCCTAACCCGAAGTAAAACGAAAGTTAAAATGAAATACAAAAAGGGATAAGAATAGACTGACTGCTGTATGATGAGTAGAGTTAACTGGGTTTAGAGGCTGCAAGCAATTATTCAAGAGCGTGAGTGCCTCATAAAGCACAGACACTTCATTTGTCTCATCAGACAAGAGGTGGCAGCATTGTTCAACCCATCAAGTGAATACAACTGAGAGGACATGCAAAGGAGTTTTTAGAATCGACCCAGAACCAAACTCATTCACTCTTAACAGCCCAGTAGGGTTTTTTAGGAGCCCTTTATTTTTTAATGCCTGCTCTGAATCTGACACTGTTTTTTTTCTTTCTAGTTGAATCTATTTAGATCTGTAGCAATTAGTCGTTTAATTACTCGATTGACAGAGAGTTATTTGGCATCTATTGAAAATTGATTCATTGTTTTACATGCAAAAATACGAAACAAATGTATGAATTTGCTGCTTTCCTTTGTCTAGTGTGACCGTTAGCAGAATATCTTTGGATTTCAAAATGTTGGTCAGACGAAACAAGGCATTCAAAGATGTTACTCAGAGCTTTAGGAAATTGGAACAGCTATTGTTTACTATTTTTTGACTTAATATAGACAAAGATTTATTAGTTATCACGAAAAAACTATTAGTTACTTATTTCTATTGCACTTATTTGAAGCGTGCACATACACACACGCACGTTCAAACAGAAAGACACGTAAAATTGCATCAACATATTGGAAACCAAAAAGTTTTTATTCATCTTCTTCTGATACAAAAGTGTTTTTAAATAACAAAGTTTTTAAAATTTGTGTCACTTTTTTACAAGGATAAATTAGCAACTTCTTTATAATACATTGATGACATCTTCAAGACAATGCGTCTTCTACACAAAGTAACAGTCTAGACCTTAAAGGCATTGGACAATGTTGGTGAACTGCCCCCCCCCCTCCCAACATTGATTCAAATATGGGCTTTTTCTAATCTATATAGTTGTTCTCAATCTTCATAAGGCCGTGGCACATGCTCTCTGTGTTTCAAGGCACAACTATTCAGTGGTTGTTTGTTTGGAAATGTCACCTGAAACTCAGTGCGGTCATTCGAGAGTAGACGGCCAAAACGTTAAGACAGTTTAAGAGTGAAACTGCATTAGCTCAGAGGGGGAGGTGGTCAGAGTTTAATTTAATTCACTTTAACTCAATGTAATGTTTGTTTAACTGGAAATTTAATAAGTGTACCACGGTATGCTGGTTTGAGAAACACTGTTTTTTAGTGGTTCTGGGTTTCACCAGAACCACTAAAAAGTATCTTTGAATGCAATGAGGGTGATGTTACATGCAATATATTTTTGGGGAAAGGGCAGCCCACACTTTAAAAAAGATTTTCTGTCCGTTTCTAAACATTAAGTTAAAAACATACCTGTGACCGGCTGTGTGAGGCACTATCTGGTTTCAGATGACACATGGGGGGGGCAAGGCTCCAAATTATTCAAGCCCATATACATTTAAATCGCACAGAACCAACATTTTCTTTACTCTACTTAAATGTAGAAGGCATAATGTGACACACAAGTATTATTATATATTCAAAGACTCACTGAAACGCAAGAGCTTTGCTAGATAGATTGTCAGGCAAATATACGGTACATAGGAGCAGTTGTAGAATTTGGTGAATGCATCAGTAAGACACGATGAGTCAGGACCAGGAATAACTTACTGTAATTAAAACATATAGTAGAATCTATAAGCTATGTCATTGAGAGATTAAAACAGTGGGAGATGCCTATCGTCAACAAAACGCACCACTGGAGACAATGAATAGAAATCTCGTCTCCATCATCCATGAAATTCTGAAATGTAATAATAATCTTTTCCAGGGACAACCTGATTGTCTGGGAAACGAGCCATGATGCAGCAGACAAGGTTAAAGAGAAACAGGCAGGCAGTGGGCCAATGAGTACATCAGACAGACAGACAGACAGAAATACAAATATGCAGACTGAACAGACATGCCAATTAATAGCACCAGTTTCATTGTGCTTCTGTGATGGCCTCATCAAACTGGAGTGATTTAAAAAGGAACTGAAAGGAGACAAAGTTAGCCAGCTATGGCCTCTTCTCCTTGGTGTTTCTTATGGTGATCGTGACCTTATTCATATATAAGCTGGTGTTTGAGATTCCTATTTGTGTATACCTGCATATATGTGCATGTGTCTGTTACAGATCTCTGTTATTGCATAATGTGTCTTTTGGCAAGTGATTGTCTAATAACCTCTAAGTCTTTAACCTGCCTCGGGTCCAATGTTTGGAAAAGAGGGCAGAGGGAATCATTTCATTTCCTGGATTTCATGGTAACTAGAGATCATATACAGTGCAGGGTTTCCAAGAAGACTGCACACACCATTGGGAGTAAGCTGAGCTTCTCATAGACTACTGAGGTAAAACACACAGGCCTACATTTCCCAGACGCCTTACCGCTTCCACATTTATGAGTCAATAAAAGGCACAGCCGGGGTGCTCCCAGGATTCATTGCGGTATGGCTTAATAGCTACCACAGACTTCCACCTAAATGTACAAGACATTTAAAAAAGTCTCTCATTGTGTTTCTCTGCTTTGATTGTTATTCACTAGAGCAATAAACCACATAGTTGTTTTTTCTGCAGTGTTCATAATGAAAACTGACCACCCTGTTAAAGGCTCTCTGCATATTCAAATGCTGTGTAATGATTTGTTATTAGTCCCATCACTGCCGTCCCTGCTAATGCACTTGCGACAAGTGCAGACACTTCACATATTGTGTAAAACTATAGTGCATTATTACAGCTTAGAGCTGGTTTCCCAAAAAGTTCAAAATTTCTCTTTTCACCTTCTCTTTTGTATAGTACAAAAGGTAATCATTTACAACAATGAAGATGAAATATTTATGTTGTTCAAATGTAAACACGTCACAGATGTAAGGCCATATTTTACGTTTTCATCAGATTTTACTTTACGTCTGGAATTTGTTTTTTCAGTGTGGACATAAAATCTCACAGGAAGTTGGCGGATGCTTTTGGGAAATGTCAACCTCCACCTGTATAATGTCTGCACCAGGACCCTCCAGTGTAAAATTCAAAACTTCAAAAAGACACAACGATATAAGTGTTACTTTATCCAGCAGGTTCAGTCTCTACTGCTGAGGGCTCTGGAGAAAAGAGGGACAGAGAGGTAGACATGGTGCTACACAGCTTATCGATGTGTCTGGTCTGCCTGTTGATGCTTCTCTTCTGCCTTTCCCATCTCTCTTCCTCCTTCATTTTTTTTGCTTTCTCCATCTCTGTGGGCACAGGAAGTCTAACAGAAGTAGAGATGCTACTGTTGCTACTTATGTACGATCCAATCCTCAATCCTTAATCCCTGTTAGAGGCACACAATCACTTAGAGAGTGATGAGGCATGATTACGGGCTCTCGTCGAGCTTTTACGATGCCATTACATCCAGTGGCTTCCTTGAGAAACTCCCGCTATGTTCCTGTGTCACATTGCTCATCTCCCTCTCCTCTTTTTTCTCCATCTTTCATTTGGCAGAATGAGTTCTGTAATTGAGGGAGAAGCAGTTAGACGTCCATTCCCGGGCGTTCTCTCTTCCTTTCTCCTCACACCACTGTTTCATTGCCTTTCCCCGGTTTGATCCAGCCCTCGCCCGGTGCCCTCTTGCCCCCTCGACTCGCCCTGCTGTCCCTGAGCAGGCGTGCAGAACAGCGCTGCCAGGTGTGGAGGGTTTTTGCTGACCATATCCACATGCCTGACGTGATGCCTACGAGCAGTGACATGAAGATTCGAAGCATCTCTGATGCCACATATGAGTCCCGGGGGCTGGCCCTGAACTCCCCCCAGTGAGAGAGCTGGTAGAGGTAACAGCCAATAACGGTGGATGCTGGGACAGTGTAGAGAACAGAAAACACTCCGATTTTCACCATTAAACGCTCCAGCTTGTCTGTTTTGGCACCGTCCTTCTGCAGATTGGAGCGGATCTTGAACAGAGCCACTAGGCCAGCACAGATGAACAAAGTGCCTGAGATGCAGAAAGGAAAACAATAGTCATATAAGGACCACCAGATGGAGAAAACATCATGACTTTTACATTTTAAATTGTGAATGCAGGGTTTAAGTGTATAAAATATAGGTGTATGCAATATATTTTTAGTAAAAAGAGGTATCCTTACAAATAAATACATTGATAGTATCATGTTACAATTACCTATTAGAAGGTATGTGGCCAGCGGTGCCACCACAAAGCCTGTGAGAGCCTCCTGCTGCTGGTTGCCAACATAGCAGAGTCCCGTCAGGTCGTCTGCATCCACCAGCCTCATTATGAGGATGACGATGGTTTTAACTGCCGGGATGGCCCAGGCTGCTATGTGGAAGTAGGAGCTGTGCATTTCAATAGCCTCATGTCCCCACTTCAGTCCAGCAGCCAAGAACCAAGTGAGGGTGAGGATCACCCACCTGAAAAAGAGAGCAAGAGGGGTAAGAGAAGAGGCAAAACACCGCTCACATACACATGTACAGTTTTAGGATTGCCTCACTGACCTGGCAATCGTTTTGGTTGTGAATAACAATCAAATGTTTCCTGGAAACAAGACACTGAGGGAACATTTGGCTACTGGTGACTGCTATAGTTGCTCAAAACCTAACTTTGCCCTCTATGTAACAAAAAAATCAGGCAGACACACATATAGTCCTCTTTTGTAATTAGCTCATCATGACACCAGATAGTACTGAATTACATAACAGAGGGTTGTGATCGTGCTTTAGGGGAGAGTGGAGTCCTTGGGATTTTCAGTCTGTTGCTCTTCCAAAAGGGAAGACAAACAGGAAAACGAGGGCAAAGTGAAAAGGAAGAAAAAGAGCTGTGACAGCAGTGTTTCCATTGCAACTGTAGTGCAGCATGCACTCAAAAAGTGGCTTTTTTTTACAAAGGCTGCCTTTGTATGTGGAAATGAATCCATGTAGTACAGAGGTTATGAGACAGGATAGTTAAACTTTAAGGAAAACAGGATGCAAGGCTCGTGTTCCAATTGTTCCACTAAAGTCCATTCACAACCGTTGATGACAATGGGACATGGGAATGATATGGTTAAATGTGTATGTGTGTGTCTGTGCATGATTTTACCTACCAGAGTGAGGAAGCCATGCCAAAGAAATAGAGTAGGAGGAAGACTATGGCACAACCGGTACTCTTTAACCCTTCTTGGACTAGAATTGGTACAGCTGTGGCATCCAGGTCACAGGAAACACGCTCCCTCCCCAGAGTCAACCTCACCTGCAGGAAAGGAAAGAAAGTGACAGTAGAGGGAAAAAACAAAGCAGGATACAATTTGTATTAATCACATTAAAAGTCACATTTAGATAAGCAGATGATTAAATCCTCTGGATGTAGTGATGAATAAATAAATACTGATAATCACATTTTTATGATTAATTTTGACTAACTTTTGTTTGTAGAATTGAGTACATTTCAGGGAGATTGCCCCATTAATCTGCCCACCCACTGTCACCTTTTCTGACTTGGGGTGTAGCCTTTTATTAGTTTATTGGATTGGGTCAAAGCTCCATTGATAACAGGAAAAAAAAGTTAGCCTAGTAGGCTAGTTTTAATTTCTTTTATTTATTCATAATCCCTAAACAAATGAACTTCAATGTGACGATAGAACACTGAATACCCCACTTACCAGGTAGGCAACACTGTACAGATTACAGCACATAGATAGGAAGATGATGGGCCTTTCAGGATAGGAGAAGCGCTGTGAATCCAACAGAAAGGTCAGGACCGTCAGGGTGGTCGACAGGAAGCACAGCACAGCCCACACCGCCATCCACGCGTCCGTGAAGACTTTGGCCCCTCGCCGGTAGAGCCCACTGTCGTAGCCACACTGAAGAGTGCAGCTTTCGGTCTGTTTTAACCAGGTATACTGGTCAGGTGCAGATCCCAGGGCCTGACACTCCTCCTGCTGGGGAGGATGGCGGACGGGCTGGTAGGGCTGGTCCTCGTCCCCGGGACCCTCCATGCACATATGGTTGTGGTCGTTTTGAGGTGGGAAGAGGCTGCAGTTGAGCACCTGGAGAGGAGACATGATGGCAAATGGCATTTTGGTTGCTTATTAAGGCTGTGATAAATACTGTGAACAACATTTTGAGCTAATTTACATAAATAAGACATACGTTTCTTAAATCCCATTTCTACATACATACATACTATTTCTATTTGTAAATCTAAGCAGGATGCTGTGACTCACCTCAGGCCATATGAAGCCAAACTCGTGAAGCACTGGGAGGCATTTTCTCTTGACGGACAGACACATGCTGCCACATGGACCAATGGGGATGGGAACCTTGTCTGTGCACATTGGCACATAGACTGAGCACAGGAAGAACTGCAGAAAAATGGGAGATTAAAGATTACAAGTTGAACATTTTGCTCTTTGTATGTGACTGCAGAGCAAGTTGAAAGAGAAAGAAATGACAAAAGTCATACAATGAGCTTAGAGTGATGATCCTGCAAATGGGCTGAATCACTCAGAATAATGTGTTGTGTGTGTGTGTGTGTATTCTGTATATTCAGATAAGAGTTATTCTATTTTTCATACAGGGAGAAGAGAGAAACATTTTAAGCAATGGAAAATGACAGTAAAGCCAGTTTCAACTTAGACACTAAGAGTGTAAGAGTTATCCACTAGTATGTCATTTTTCAGTGCACTGCTTCGAAGGCTTTGTTCCAGTTCTGGTTAAAGCAAACTGTAAAGCAGAAGGTAAATCCTGTCAGTGGTGTGGTTCTTGTTAAGGAAATGGAAACTGCTGTGACTGCCCTGTGGGCCAATCTTTCTATATGTTACAACAGGATTACAGCTGGTGGGTGGCTACACCCTGTATTCCCACATGTGGATCCTCTATCTACTTGCATATACCACTCACCATCCTGCTGCTTTCTCTGCCTTTTAATTTCAATGCATTGCATCACCTCTTCTAGTGGTGGGTCTCACTTCTAATAAAAAACCTCCACAACCTAAGTCAAAACACTAACCTGGCTCCAAGGTTACACATACATCTCTGCATCTTTAAAAACAATCTGTGAACTAAACAACACTGAGGGCATGTGCCCTGTTATGCTCCATACCCCACCCACCCCCAATCCAAGGCTCGGTTTTCTCTGTCCCATGGCAATGGTTTTGAAATAGATAGTCTAAGTCAGGGTTATAAAGATGGTGAACAGTCTGAAGTCACATTTGACTGAGGTGGTAGTGATGTGAGGGAAGAAGAATGCTGGGGTTACAAAAGGTTGCAATTTTAAGTAATTTCATGCATTTGCAGTGAAATCCGTTTGAAGCCAGAGTGTAACATTGTGCCAGGCTCATGATATGAAAATACACAGAAGCAGCGAGCCCGTTTCACTCAGCTACCTTCAGGTAAAGGAAAAAAAGATGCGCTGCAGGAGCTTTGATGGGCCAACTTTAAATACTAACACGTGTGTGTGGAGGGTTTTCTGCCATTTTTCATTTCAAAAAACCCGAAATAGTTTAATGGGCCGTTATAAGAACAAAATGTTTTGGGCTGGCAGCCTTGATCCAGTGATATAGAAAACCCAGCTTGAAATCAGCCCTTGAAGGGAGACCAAATGAAACATGAATCCAAGAAGGGTGTCAAGGTTGGGAAATAAATACACACAGAAACATTATACAACTCGTACTTTCTGTGAGAATTGATTTGCTAAGTAAACATAAAGATAGTATTACCAATATAGAAATGGTGAGCTACTTTTCTGTTGCATATCTACAGGCTAATGCTGTTCCTACATTAGCAGAAAAACAGACGTGTCTTTTCATTACGAGTCTAAACTGTGATACAATAACTGACTGTGAGGAAGTATGGGAAGTCAATGTTAGTTATATGAGTCAAAGGGAACCCAATTTGTTACACTGTTCTCTGATCAGTATGTGGGTTGTAGTTCAGCTGTATTTTTGCAAATGAAGCAGGCTGGCTGATCTGAAGACAGGATTAAGTTTCTCGAGAATATTTTATTCCCAAACTGAACCACATACAGAGTTCCTAATTTGCTGTTTGATTAAAATAAATTTGACCTGAGGTTTTGTTTGTCTGACAATTCAATCCACACAAAGTTAATAAAAGTAAAAAGATATGAGATTAGATGCAATACTATAGCGTATTTCTCACGGTGAATTATGTGGACTTTACCAGTGACAGTAATGTAATACATTCTGGGTGTTTTCCCCGACCGTTGGTAACCTGAGTGCTGTCACTTCACTGCTAAAAGCTGCTCCGGTTACTAGTCAGGAAGCCTCCCATTAGAGCAAATGTTATAGGGTATATGGTTTCCCTTCCCACCCTCTGTAGCGAGTGTGTGTGTGTGTGTGTGTTGGAGAGAGAGGGGGGGGGGTGTCAACTAATCTTACGGGACAATTTTCAATTGGAGGAGGACAGTTTGGTTTTAGGCTGCAGTTGCTCCTTGTTGTGTTTCTGGCCGTCTCACACACAGGCACACACAGGTCTCTCAAGCAGTGTAATCATTTAGCATGTCAGAATAATTCTTTACCCCTACTCCCAAACACCCATGCACACAAAAATGAACTGAAAAACACTAATAAAAATCACACACATCTCCAGACTTCTTTTTTAAATGATGACACACAAGCGTATCTGGAAAACTGTTTTTATGTTTATGTGTGTGCGTGTGTGTGTGAGAAAAGGCATCTCCAAATAAAAAATCCTGTCATAATGGGCTACATGTAATTTCAGTAAAAGTAATCTCCATTCACAGACACTGTCATTGGCATTTCCAAAAGAAAGTTGACCTCTGTTTTGTCTCCAATTATAATCTTAAGTAAAATCTTAGAGATGGGAAATCAGATTTTTATTCTTACATGGTGCATGAGGCAAACAAGCAGCATTTGTCTAAGGGACACTGAGGGCACCATTGTTAACAAGAAGACAGTACAGTATATAGCACTGAAGACTCATCAGCTGTTGCTGTGTGGGGCATGAACTCAGAATGTCAACAGACAGAGGGGGCATTTTCAATGAAATTAGCATGACAGCCTGGCACACCAGGAAGGGAGGCAGGGACCCTGTGGGGGTCAGCTTATATTATGCTCCTAATTATCACTGCCACCAACCGTTCACTGAATACTCAACTATTACTGGTAGTTCCCAGTCATGTGCTCTGGGGCCACGGTCCCCAACACACACACACACACACACACACAAATATAGCAGACTGTCTGTCTCGCCGTGCCTTTTTTTCTGTCCAGGATCAGTGTTCCTAAATGTGTGCATGTTAGAGCTTCACTGTGCGCTTTTAATAGCACGCTGTCTATTCTAATATCAGTATGCATTGAGTGTGTCTGACATCAGTCCAGTTACCTTGAGTTGACTGGAGCAGCCGTACTGTATGAGCGGCGTGAACGTGGTCAGCTGCAGCTCGGCGTCCGACTGCAGCACGTTGCCGACCAGATTGGGCATCTTGGTGACGTTGTAACCGAGACCTTGGCACATGCTGATCCGGATCGGGTCGCAGGTCATCTCCTCCACCTCATCGCCGAAAGCCTGCACCACGCAGAGCGGAGCGAGCAGCCCGGACAGGACGAGCAGGGCTGCCCCGCCGATGGACACCATCACCCCGGGCATGGTCACCGCGAACCCGAGCGGCTGCCCTCTCTGTAAATATTGGCACAGTCAATATCTCCTCAAACGCGGAGCCGGGTTGGGTCGCTCTGGAAACCGCAGCGCGTGTTTAATTATAGTCCAGCAGGAGTTGGAGCGCGTGTAGTCCGTGCGTTTTGGAGGCTATAATATCCAACTCGGAGCCAATCAATAGATTAAAACATCCAGAAAGCGAGAGGTGTGCGCAATCAAAAGCGCTTGTTTCAATTAACACAGCGTGCGCGTCTGCAAAAACCTACATTCGGATAAGTCCCGCGGTCCTTCTTGCGTTGTTTCGCGTTAATAACTCCGTGTGGAGCAGCGCAGCGCAGCGACGGTTGAGCTACAGCGGTCTAGTTTTGCGCCTACTGCCTGCGAGCGTCCAGCTCTAAACTTTATTGTGTCTGTGAGGAGAGACTGTTTTGCCCGTCCGGAGGAGAGCCGACCAATCCTTGCGCGGGAGTAGGGTTTCCCTGACCAACCCCTGACCAGGTGGGCGGTATCCAAGTGGAAAATAGAAGAGCTGGTCGCTTCCCTTCCCCTCTCTCTCTCTCTCTCTCTCACTATCCCCTCTCCTCTATTTTCTTTCGGCATTTTCTCTTCTTACGTCTTCTTGTTTCATTCCCTTTCTCACCCCGTTCTCCCTTCATTGTGTTTCCTCCTCTCCTCCTGCAAAGACAATCTGCAAGCATTCTCCAACTAATTCCGACAATATTCATAACCTGTATTTATGCTGGATGATGTGGTTTACATACGGTTTTATGGCTGTATTTTTAGAAAAGAAGCATCTGAAAAGTGGATTTTTCAGCGTGAGTGTTTTTATTTTATATTTAAAGTCCTTAATGGTCTTTTAAGCCAGTCGGGAACTTCACCACAGGTTCCACTCTCCTTCTCTAAAGGCCTGTCAGCTCTAAGTGCTCATGACATTGTAATTGAAAGTAGGTCCTTAAGTGATGCTGAAGCATTGGAAATCTGTTTTGCATTGCAATGAATGCACACACTGGAAAGGTTTTGTTTGCTCGTGGCACCCTAGGAGAAGACTTTTCTTTTACAGCATGAAACTAGCAGTGAAGAGTGTTGTTTTGGCTTTTCTGGGTTGTAAAAGTGGACTTGTTGCAAATATTTCACAAGGAGGACCGCTCAAGGAATGCTTGATTTGTGATTGCTTCCTAGTGATTTGAGACTGTCCATGCATCTGCCAGGTATAATCAAACTCCACAGACCTTTTCGAATAAAATAAGGTTTCATGTATACCCATATTCTAATGCTGCTTTAGTAAGAGTGATGTTTTATTTTATTTTAGTTGCCACATTCAACTCAGTCTACTCTAAAACTTCATGTCCAGAGTCTGACTTATTTAGGCTGCACCCTAAATATGTGCCTTTTTCATCCCAATTGTTCTTCTTCTGTCCAGAGACACAAAGCAGAGAGGAGCCAACACGGAAGCATTTGGAGGCAGGCGAGAACAGTCCTATTCAAAACGACACACTTCCTAAATTACTGTATAACTATTCTAATGAAATGAACACACCAAACAAGAAAAAGGGAGCAGACAGGCAGGCTAACAAACTATTCAGTGCATTGGTCCTAAACTCTTATGTCATTTCCTGGCATGTCTGAGTCAGGTATTTCTAGGGAGTTGCTGTTGATAAGACTCACACTGATGCTTGAAAGATGAAAAAATCCGCAGCAGTCGGGTTTCCTGGTCATTGTGCTGCTGTGTTTTCCCTCCTGGATTATACTGTGATGTTTAGGCGAATCCAGTGTGACAATTGATTGGCAGCAGCAATGACCTCTCCACCCAGCCAACCCCACCCCCAACACACACACACACACACACACACACACATACATACACAAATTCGCATACACACCATCCCCCTCTGCTGCTCTTTGGCTGAACCTGGGGTCAAGACCTGAAGTAATTAGCACTGAGCTGAAACAATAGTGTGCCCTGGAGCTGATGGGTATCAGGGGCGCGGTGTGTGTCTCGCTCTGTGTGTGTGTGTGTGTATGCACATGCCTGCAAAAGAAGGAAGCGAATGAATGGGAACATGAAATGGAGAAAGCTTAGAACCAAACCAGACTCACTTTGAAGAACTTGTGTACATTTGAGCCAGGAGCAATGAAAAAAACCTGACCTGTGATACTTTTTTGGGGATCCTAGTAGCAGCACTTTATCAAGTCACTGCATTTTAACAGTTGATACATAGAAGAAGAGTCAAGCAGCAAGCGGAGAGAAAAAGGAGTGTGAGGTAAGGAGTTGCAGCAGCACATTATCAGCCCGAGCCACCAGCCCACTACGTCCCCTCTGTTTACTTTCACAGTAGAGTGTGAATAGCAGGAGTTAGCAGACAACGTGTTGGAATTGACAGACTAATGACCATCACACTGAGTAGATAATGACCACATTTACTCTTTAAGCCATAAAACCACTGAACTAATAAATCCAACAGGGTTTCCCATTCAAAATTACATTTGGCTAGCAAGTGAAGCAGAGGAGACTGCAGGCATTAAATATTGTATTGTTTGTAGCTACATTTAAGGTCACAGATCTACATGTGGTAAAAATATAGGAAAACAGCTGATACATTATTTTAGTACTTTTGGTTCTTGTGTTCTTGAATCTAAAAGGAGTGTATTTTCTTGCCATGCTACTTCAATCCACAAGTTGCTTTCTGACCAAACCAGCAATCAGCTGCAGGAGGAAGTCAGGCTGCCAATTTTCGGGTTAGTACAAGCATAACATAAACATTTACGCTGACTAGTTAATTGATGGTGACTGTATGGGAAACAGTCTGCAGGCTGCAGAGGTGGGCCCTGGACACAATAAAACTCCAATCAAACTATTAGAAATATGATGTAGATAGCGGGGAGTGGGAGGATGAGGAGGGTTTAGGAATTTCAGCTGTGCATGTCACTGATGGCAGCGATTATCAGGCCGACTGATAATATGTTAATGTGTACAGTATTTCAAAACATTCTCTATAATTTCTATGCATTTTTATGGCTTTGTCGTTGTTACCACATACAGGGCTGGCACTTATTCAGATTATTAAACTAGGTTGTAACTTAATACAAGACATGCAGCTTGAGGTCTGTGAGAGAGTTTGTTTGCAGTCCAGTAAGGCGGATTTCCACTGCTGTAGGCCAAGCAAAAAAAAAAAAAGTCAGGGCTTTCTAATTATCTATGCCACACAGTGTCCTCCAACACAACATTCATGTGATTCTTTTTGCATGTTGATGTAAACAGAAAGGACTCAATAGTGTGGTTTTCCTTCCCAAATCGCCCACCCTTGCTAACATTTTGATGGTTTAATGCTTAAGAGCCCTGCCTTTGGAAGGACATGTGCCCTGGCTGGCCTGGGATCAAACCTTCCCCACAGTCTTAACTTCCCTAATCCCTACTCTGCATCACTGCCACCTTTGTTACTCCCACAATAACACAAAATACATGTGCAGAATTATAGGTACCACATGAGGTAGACTGGCTGGTACACCAACCTTATTATTCTCTAATTTAGCTTTAGTCTTCTGTTATAAAAGGATGATTTGGGAAGAAGAGGCAAGTTAAAGAAATATTTATGCCTTGACAGAGTTTGGGGATTTAAATCTTGTATTTCAATCCTAAAAACAAGACCTTGATAGAATTCTCTTAATCACAAACTCATATATGTCTGCTTAATAACACCTGCTGTTACTGTTGCTCAGAAATGCAGTATCAGTTGGCGTAACATCTGGTTTAAAGTGGGTGCAGCAATGTTGAGGCATTGATTTATAATTATTAATAATCTAGTCTCATTTGACCAGATAGCTGTGATGCTAAAATCGGCTGCAGTGCTGGTATGGGTGGGGATGGCATCTGTCCTTAATGATTTAATACCAGCTGTTCATAATTAATTTAGATTTAGTTGCTAACTTCCTCTTTTTTTCAGCAGTGCTGTGACTATTTAATGTCACACATTCACTTTGATCAATCATTTTTTAAAGAAAATGAAATAAAAACAAATCACACAAAGTTGCATTAAAAACATTGTCTAGTTAAAATGTGGTATAAAGATGAGACAAATCTATCACTTTGTATCATAATTCACCACTAAATAAATTCACTGTTGAAGTACAAGTATGCAGTTCTCTTAAATGTGGAGTACGCAGCCCTTTTTCCTTTTCAAATGAAGACATAAACATATTAGGCTGACCACAGGCCAGTTAAGGCCAACTTGGTCTTGCTGTGGGAATGTAACCATTCTAACCTTTCAGCTTGGCAGGCAGAGTGAAAAGCTGTACCCAGAGGACAGAAAGAGAGACACAAGTGTGTATCAGTCACCAGATAGCATCTTATGGCTCGATGCCCAATCCCCTAGTCCTTGAAGTGTGGTATTAATAGTCCTGCCAACTCCTTGGAATAGTGTGAGTGTGCATAACTGCAAATGTTTTGCAGGACACAGGAGTGTGTGTCTGAAGCAGCGTGGCTTCACTTCCATGAATTTACATATTTTTTATTTCTGTGTAGGGGACATTGTGTGTGGCAGTAGGTGTTTATGCCGTTATGTGGTTGTGTGGGGGGGGGGGTCTACAGGTGATCTGTCCCCTCTGGGAACGCAAGCTCACATTACCTTGCTGTAGAGTACCACACACAGAACTGCACACACTCTTTCCTTAGCACTCCCTCACCTCCACAATCTGGTCAACTAACTCAACTGAATATAAATCATCTAAATCAACAGAATAGTTTAAACGGTCCAGTGCAACACAATCTGGCTGTACAATCATCTGAATGTGCAAAAGAATCAGGAGATCAAGATCCAGCTGCGAAACCTGAGTGGAGATCTTTCTGTAATTTCTCAAACTCCTTTCTTTTAGCAACTTAACAACAAACAAATAAACTAAAGCAATTCAATGACCACAACATTTAATCTTTGTTTTACCCTATACAGGTAAGTCTGGTCCATGTGCTGGATGATGTAGTACTTATGTGTTATACATTTTTTCAGCTTAAAACGTGCCCACTATCCAGGACTTCCTGCCTTTCCATTCATTGACCCTCAATTAGCATTTCATGAATTTCTGCTATTAAGAGCCTCCTATTTCTTCTTTTTTATACCTGAGACTACATATTTTACACTTTGTCAGCACAGTGTGTCACTAGTTATACCAATTAACCTGTTACTAATACCTATTCACCAGTGTCATGTAAAATGTCATAATCATAAAAAATAAAGTTACACACTGGATAGACTAAACCATTGGCATACTTTTATCTATAAGGCTGTTCTTGGACTACTTCCTTCCTACCTACGGCCCTTCATCCTACAACAATGTAGGGGAAGTTATTGTTTTCGCTCCTAGGACTTATTTCTTTTAACTGTCCCCAAAGTGTGCACCGAACTGGGGAACAGGGCGTTTAAGTATGCGGCTCCCTCTGCTTGGAATTGGCTTCAAAGTCACCTGAATCTTCAGGAGCTGGTCCCATTGAACGCATTTAAAGTGACTTTAAATGTCTTGTAAATGGCTTGATATACATATGTTTTGAATGTTGAAGTATGATTTGATGCCTTTTTTAATTCTGTAATTTGTTCTTATTCTATGTTTGTTTTATATCTGCAATAATGTTATTTGTGCTGCTGCCTGTCTTGGCCAGGACTCCTTGAAAAATAAAATTTTAATCTCAATGAGCTTTTAATCCTGGTTAAATAAAACTTAATTTCTATTTTTGATTAACTTAAAATACACTGTGGGTGCGTGAGTTTCCTAAGAGTTTCCACATCTTTTCCAGAATCTCAATTCTCAATATACTTGGATGAGCTCCATTAATATAAGATACTTTAACTGATATAGTCTGTATTATTTTATATTTTGAATATTATCAACAAAACCCACGAAAAGCCCCTGAATTAATTTACCCTAATTAAGCCCCTTTATTACATTGAGCAGTAAGCAAATGTAGTTTATGGCACTCAGCTTGTCAAACTACCAAAGCATTGTAAAAGCATAACCATATCCCAAAATGTGCAGAGATCAGAATAAAACACCGGGGCCATGTTCATTGTTTGGAGTAATATGTCAGCCAGCGCAACTG
Source organism: Nannoperca obscura (assembly GCA_036024295.1). Taxonomy (NCBI): domain Eukaryota; kingdom Metazoa; phylum Chordata; class Actinopteri; order Centrarchiformes; family Percichthyidae; genus Nannoperca; species Nannoperca obscura. The sequence goes on from JAVQJL010067907.1 coordinate 19,186, forward strand.
CTCTTTTGTGACTTTTAAAAACATATCACATTTCTTTTTATTGCATTGCCAGTAAATTATGTTAAATTTGACACCATAGTTTAATTCCTAGAAACATCACATTGAGACGTCCTCCTCTGTCTTGGGATACCACATAGAAATAAGAAAAGCTTCCCTGTTAAGCCTAGGCCTGGCTCTGATTGTGTTTTGCTTTGATCTCTTTCTCTCTCTAAACCACAGACAAGGGATAGTAGTTCATCATGTGCATTAAACACTGGATAACCAGGTAATAAAAATCACCTGGGCTACTTGTTTTAATTTTATTTGCTCGTTTGCTTGTGGTTGTACTCGCACTGTAAAAACACATTTATGAATGGTTTCAGATGGAGGCTCTTTAACGAATATCTTAATGTCTTGAAATTCAGTCCTTGTCTTTTATTGTAACCACAGGCTATTGGAAAGAATCTCTTAAAATGGCCTGTCTGCATGGATGATAATATCTCACATAAAAATGAGCATCATTGGCAGGATACTACCATGCACCAGGCAGTGTCTGCTCTATTCATTTTTAATTCTTTAAGACACTTTTTTTGAGTGGTGACTTTGGCCCAAGGCAGCTCGGTCTGTCCTGTTTGGTGACAGGCAACAGAGTGCTGATAGATGGTTCCTGTCTGTGGCTGTAAATCGGCCTCTTGTTGGAAAGTTAACCCCTGTAACCCTGCTCGTCTGTAACGGCAGACTCCCCTCTCACTGCCTAGGGCAGCTGATGAGCTTTTCCCAGAAATCCGATTTAGCAGGTGGTAGCGGTCCAGTTGGGAAGCGGACGGACGTGCTCGCCTCCAAAAATTGGCCCCCACCCCTCGACTCCCATCGCTGTATATGGTGGCGTGGGTGAGAATTTGGCTCACAAAAGAGAAATGGCTAAATAAAATCATCTCCCATCCACTGAACATCTGCACCGCCTAGCTGACGGCAGCTTCCTGTGATTATCGAAATGCCACGATAGCAGGGGTTTGAATTGGATGAAAAAAACATATCTGAGTAGAGCACATCAGCACAGAGGTCAACCAAGTAGGCTAAGCAAACTAATTTGGTAGTTGTTGGGGCTGCTGAATGTGTTTCTTTGTGCTCTTCACAATTCATCACAAAAGAAATATATCATATAAAAGCTCAATTACAATAAAGATTGCATTCATACATGCATTCATACCCACAGAGCATTAGGGAGTAGCTTTCCTCCTCCTCCTGACCTTCTGCAGACACAGCTGTTTCTTCTCTGACTGGTGACTGGGATGAGTTTTATTAATATGCTGTAACTAAGTAACCACATAATATGGATCTCTGTAGCCCTGCATTCACACTGATTTATCTCCCTGCGTTTGCATGTGGGTGGGTGTGCACACAGCATTCACTATACATCTTAACTGTATTTTACATGTGAATACATATTAATTCTTTTGTTAGTCAATGGAAGTTCAGCCTTCAGTGTTGCCTGAGAGGGATTGGTGAAATACCTCAACAAACATACATTTGTTTGGTAAACTAAATTATTTTAAATATAATTTCCAGACACCCATTGGTACCTACAACTTGTTTTTATAGTAGCAGAGTTGCAAATGTAGATGTTATAGCTGCAATGACCAGTGCCTGGAAAATATGATCATTATTCATAATATGGGATTTTCTGGTGGGTCTTGAGTGGCCGTTCCAGTTTGCGTATTTAACTAAGTGCGTTTCCATGATCCATGTTTTCGCTATACATCGCACAAAGCCAAGATCCTGAACCTTTTCATGAAAGCATGTATAATTGACTAGTAGGATTACCACTTGACAGACAACTTCTGAGAACCACTCTTGCATGAGTATGTGTGTTTGCTGTGTGTGTGTGTGTGTGTGTGTGTGTGTGTGTGTGTGTGTCTCCTTGGAACGCAATTCATCCATGGACTCTGCGGGACCACCGTGACACCACCAGATGAGAATGTATTACACGCATACACATTATGCGTGTGTTATAGGTAGGTGTGTGTGTGTAGTTTGTGCATGTGTTCTGTTTGGCTTGAATATTGGCATTTCTGGCAAAATGGTGTGAGGAAGCGATCAGTGTTTAAATATGTGATAAGAATGTGTATGTGTGTGCGCGTTTTCCGTCGATGATGTGGAAATGTTCTGTCAACTGCTGTGTTGAAAAGGTGAAGGGCTGACATCCAACATGCAGCTGTGCATAAAGAGAAAGAGAGAGCGCAAAGGAGAGAATGATTTACTGTACATAGAGAAGGGAGGTGGGCTCTGTTTTTCCGACACAGTAAGAGATATGTAGGAAAGAGGGAGTGACTGCTTCAGATATAAAGTTGGGGAGAGATGGCACTGCGCACTCACAGAGAGACTAAAGGAGAACACAAAGAAGAGATTCATCAAATCTTTTTTATGATTTGACTGAAAGAGTAACTTTAACCTTCAGAAAGTAAAAAATAAAAATAAATGAATCACTATTTTCCTAGTTGTGTTGACTGTTAGCGAGCTGCTTTCTACGGCTAACACACCACCATCCTTTTCTCCTTCAGTTTGTTATTCATAGAGCTCTGTGCTGACTTCCTTGGCACCTGTCTCTTCCCCGTCTTGTTGCTTCACTCCCTGAAATAGAACTCGTGTCTCCAGAGGAAGAGTAAACATTGACCCTGCCGTGGGAATACAGACCAACACACACACACACACACACACACACACACAAAACACACACACAAGCATATCTCTGTAGTAATATACTCACAGTTCATGTCTGACCACACACAGGGCAAGTTTGTCAGTCTGTAGCCAATGTTTTGAATATTAAGTTTTTACAATGGTTAAAATTCAGATATGCTGTGCATTTCTGAGAAAACTGCTCTTCATAAGTGCTGAATTCCAGCTTGTTAGAGTTCTGATTAAATCGATGCCAAGTAACATTCTGTGCTGCATAACAATAAAGAAAAAGCACAAAAAAGTTGTCGTTATCTTACCCCTCACCCCTATCTATTTGGGCCTAAGTGGTTTAGTTGTATTATCATTGAGATGTGTCACCCTTTAAAACCAAGACAAAATAGACAAGGCCATCACTGAAAAGGTTTGTTTTTATGCATATGCAGGCTGAGACGCCCTCCTCCACGCTGCCAAGATCTGCTCTCTCAGAATTGGACAACAAGTGCGGTGGAGTCAGAGTTTGCAGTAAAACCTTTCTCAATAAATAATCTCGCACCTCATTCACAAGTGCTAAAGTGTCTACCAGTGTAGGTAATGTTTTCTCCAATAGATAGATAATAAAAATAATGTAGATGTGAAGTTCTTTTTCCCCTTCCTGCAATTTTGTTAGTGAAACTCCTGAACCAACCACAGCATGATGTATGTGTATATGTATTATCTAAGTAGAATGACATGATATAAGGTTCAGAAGGACACGTGAGTATGAAAATATGACAATAGTCCTGAGCGTATACTGCATCAAATATTAAACAGGTTGGCGTTGGGCCAGCAGCACGAGCTGTTCAGTGCTCCTGAGAACTGGACTGGCAGCCTGCATGGTGTCCTGTGACTTAAGCACTGAAAACACTCACAGAGAAGCGGTGTGTGTGTAGTGTGTGTGTGTGTGTGCTGTTTTCATAAAACTGTTCAAATTGAGCGTACACAAGGAGAAGCAAGGAAGTGGGTGTTTACCTTTACATGCATAAAAAATCAAAACACACACACACTCACACACACACACTCTCTGTCTCTCTCTCTCTCTGTCTCTGTTTGATATCTGGTCTTTCCTTCAACAGTCAGATTCCTGTTTGTTTTTTTGCCGCTCATTGATACAGTCTGGACAAGAATAACCTTGAAACAATGCACATGTACCCACACACACATGTGAAATAATCCCAGTACTTTTCATCTTTTCATACTTTAAAATAGTCGTAGTTAGAATGTTATTTGAGTTTATTTCACATGTATGGGATAGACAGATCTTTGACAAGATGATAAAGATGATTTTAACAATAGCCTTTCAGAGTGGTGTGTGCCTCTGTTTGATTTTGGTTAATATGCCTCCCTGAGCGTGTAATGCTTGTGTATACAGTATACGGTTATGTGGGTGTGTAGTTTTGATACCCAATGTGGGTTTACAGTTCTACGTCACCCAGCATATGGTGCTGTCTTTTAAACTATTCCTTTAAAATACACAATTAATGTTCACAGCAGCAAATATCGCACGATTTCAATTAAAGTTATCGAGAAGTGTGTGTGTGTGTGTGTGTGTGTGTGTGTATATGCGTGCACATACCAAAGTAAGTGTGCTGGGAAAATGCTTTATACAAACGGCTTATTCACGTTTGTTGCAGCAGTGGGCGCCCGGCGTAGCATTCTCACCATACCAGGTCCTCTCAGACCGATTGTGGTTTGACTTGTGCGCGCGCGTTTGTATCCATGTGTCCCATCTTTGTCTCACAACTACTAGATTTACCACAGACAGTGGCTGACAGACATAATCTACATGCACACTGAAGCCTTCTCTCTCTACACACACACACAAGGACAGGCACAGACTGGAAGACAAATGGACCTTGCTGACACACAGACAGAGATGTGGACGAGCTGCTTTTCCGTTTGAATGCTCAGCCAAACCGCAGGCCACAATTACACTTGTCCCTGTCTGTTTGACTGCAGCAGAGATAGAGCCCTGTGTATTCATAGTGCTGTGAGCTGCAGGATGATGATGTGACAAACCGGTGCGTGACACTGCAAGGTTGTATTTGCACGCTATTCTTTAAAAGCCAATGTATGGTTAAACAATTAACAAAAGGACACAAGGAAGCTTTGTTACCGTGTTTACTGTTGTTGTAACGAACTGCTTTAGGAAAGTTAAAGTTCTGTTTGTTGCTTCTGGTGCAGATAGATTTTATAATACCATGTATATGATACAACATACAGTACTTTATATGCCAGGAGGATGAAATAACATGGCATTCAGACATTTTTCAAATTTTTCCACATAACCATGCACGGCACAGAGAGGAGGCTCTGTGGAGTTACGGGGCATTTTTCACAGACATGGTTTATGGTGCCGTTGACTCTTATCAGCGTTCCCCCAAAATCGGTTGCAAACATCTTTTGTTTTAACAGGAGCATAATGGATGGACAACATTTACAGTACTCATTTATACAACTTCTGTTAGTGTCCAATTATTCACACTTGATTTATAAGATACTGCCTCATTCAATGAAACTGGAAAAGAGTTTAGTATTTCCTCCTCAAACCCACCATCTGTAACTTACCTTTTCCATTTTCGGTCGCCGCAAAACTGTAAAAAAAACAAAACATGATCTCTAAGGATGATCAGGACATGACAACAAGTCGCGGGAACAAGTTGTTATTATGAAGATATATATATATATATATATATATATATATATAATAACTAATATTTCCACAGCCTGAAACTGAGCCAATGGAAAATCCTTGAGTGAAATACACATTTATAAAACACATTTTAACAGTTTATTGATTTAAAATTGTGTAAAAACTTTAATCTTGTGTCTTGAAAGTAATCTTTTTTTTCTTACTTTGGCCCTTCCTCTCCTTCTTTCTCTGTTTTTGCTCTTTTTTTGCTATTTTTCTCAGGGTGTGTGACCCTTGACCCTGATGAGGTCACTTGTGGCAAGTCTTCGTCTTGTTTTCTTGGCTGCTGTCAACAGCGCCCATGAATTTATGGCTTTCCACATCCCTCCTTTTCCTTCCAAGGGGAAAATGTTGTCAACTGTGTGCATTTCAGGATGTAAAGTTTTCAGTTTAAAAATTCTCATCAGACGTGTGTGTGTGTGTGTGCGTGCGCGCGCTGTATGTGCAAAGGTCCAGAGGGATTTTTGGTCACAGATGTAAAAGTAATTCCTGTGCTGTTTCTCTCTTCACAACGTTTTGCCTTCCTCTTTACTCCTCCTTCTCTTCCTCATTTGCCTTTATTCTTTCTCTCTCCTTCTTATTTTGCCCATTTTACTCTCCTTTTGGCCCTTTTCTGTGCTTCTTTTATATCTCATATTTCCATTTCCACCCCCACTCATTTGTTTATTTCTCTCTTTCCTTTACTCTTCCCTTATTATTCCTGTTCTCCTATTCTTGCTTGCCTATTCACTTTCTCCCTCCATCTCTGTTTTTTCTATTCCTTATCCTCTCTATGCTCTCCAATGCCTAGTATAAGTGTATGTACCTGGCAGACTGTTTTATTGTGCTGTCAGGGGGTTTGGGACGACTAATTTCACCCATAAAAGCAGCTCGGAACAAGAAAAAAGGGGCCGCAGATGGTGATTGGGGGCAAATTTATTGGAATAGTTTTTTTTTAAAACTGTGAACAGCTATTATTTCCCTCTCCTTTTTCTCTTTTCTTTCCATCCTGGCAGCGGAGTGTAGTTTTGGCTCTGATAGTGACTGAATACACTCACACTTCTGCACACACACAGAAATATTGACACATGCTTATGCATTAATATTGTACAAATACTAAGGTGTGTGTGGATACATACAGAGATTGAAAGACTTGGTTGTATATTGATGTGCACACACACACACACACACACACACACTCTTTGAGCGTGGTGGTTGTGGGCTGTGTGTTTGTTTGTCTTACTGAGTGCTGCTGCTACCACAGACCACAGTGTATTTAGCAAGGCTGTAGCCATTTTGTCTGACTACAATTTGGCGGACAGCCTGCGATTCTCAACTCAACTGTGTGTGTGTGTGTGTGTGTGTGTGTGTGTGTGTGTGTGTGTGTATGTGTGTGTGCGTGTGTTTGTTCGTGTTCCATTAGCCTGGTTCCCATATCGTAGACCAGCCATAGGCAAAGCTTTCCGGAGGAACTCCACACCCAAACATCCAGCTGATTAAATGGAACAAGGTATTGTTAATTGTAAGAATGTATCCGATACACCATGTGTTGATTTATAATTGTGTTGGTTTAGTCTCATGAATCTGTCTCTATTTAAGGCTGCTACTGCTGCCTGACTCCTTTTTGTTTAGTTTTTTTTCTGCTATGCACCAATCTACAGGCCACTATGTCAGCATACAAACTTAGATGTCAGTTTATATTACTTTAACATTGTTCTGAGGACTATAACATGAGAATAAATGGTGCAAATCTTTCAGAAATATATTATCCTAATAGTTAATGTTGCATATTCATAGTTTTACATACAAAGCATCCAACTGCACTTTATGTTATCAATCTGTTTCCAAGTGGCCTGGTGAGTTTGACCGCCAGTATTTTGAAGGTGAATGTCTACAGGCCTGAAACTGAGCTGGAGAATGAGGACAAGTAGGAAGGTACAATAGGTGACATACGTACATGACGAAAAGTCAAGGCAACACTCAACTCAACTAATTATTTCTACCATGCTTGATGCAGCTGTTCACAAGCTAAAGTTCAACATGTACTTTATATTAAACAGTAACATTTGATCTATCAGCAGGATGACACAATTTGTCAGTGTCTTCCTAAACCGTTCCAAATCATTGTTGCAGGTATGAAAACATGTGCTGATCTTACACGGTTGTGGTTTGGTTGGATCAGACAGACCAGTGTTTGGATTACATTGCCTTCTGGTTAAGGTTAGGGAAAAAATTGTGGTTTGGGTGAAAATTACTACTTTGTCAAAATTAGGGGAGCTTTGTCATCATGATTAGAATAATAACCACTTGGATAAGGTTGGGGAATGATCGTGGTTATTGTTAAAAGAAACCAAAGTTGACTGTTGGTAGGAAACAGGAAATTAATGTTTAATGTGTTAAAGTCTGACATATTGTTGAGCCATCCAAACACCCTGACCTACAACCTCTGCGGATTTGGCTTGATGACAACGTCACACTGTCTCAGCCCAGTGCGGCCGCCAGAGGGCTTTGTCACTTGAAAGTAACCATATGTCGATTTTGGCAATTTTCTGGAACAACTGATTCTGTTGTTTTTCTTGGGAAAACAGTCTCCTAGTACTGGCCAGTTCATCAAGGTGGTTATTATGTTGGTCACAGATGATATGTGTTTTTCTACTGGGATGATAAACGCTTGCATAGCATGGGGGAGTTTTGGAGAATGCAAATCCTTCAGTGACAGAAAAAAAAAAAAAAAAGCTCAATTGGCAAGATATTTGGGCCAAAGATTCTGGTTAGCATCAAGCAGAGGTCCTTACAATTTTGTAGTCACTTAAATTAAAGGTATTACTAAAGCAGTACTAAATCACAACTATAAAATGTTTTTAGAAATATGCATGATGCACTCAAGGTTTGTTGTTTTGTAGTCTCAAGAATCTGTTTATTCAAAACAATAAAATGTGTTCCAGGATGCCAGGTGCATCAGGAATGAAAATAATGCCATCCAACCATTATATTACTTTCTTAGGGTGTTTATATTTACCTGGAGGCCTGTTTTGAAGAAACGCAGCTCTTTTAACCACCTAGTAGTGGCAACCATAAAAATCCATAATGAAGTGATTAGTGGGGCAGAGGGAGAAAGCAGTAGATGCCAGTGTTGTGGTGTTGGTTTTCTGCACATGCCCGCTCAGTTGTGCAGCCACCCAGAAGTGCTGTTCTCAATGCAAACCAGAGTGTGCATGCATATATGAGTGTGTGTTTGGGTGGCCAGGGTGTGGTTAAGGAGAAATACATTCTTTGTTTCCAGGCCTATAAAAAGCACATGCATTTACTTTTGTCTGGTAGTTTGTCCTTTTGTTTTAATGATTAGTTAACAGCAAAGTTACTTTGTAATATTGTGGTTTATGGGAATAACCTCACAGCTCCCTGGCTGGTGTGTCATAGTTTGTGCGATGTGTGTGCAAATGTGTTTATGAGGGCACATTCGTGTCTGAATGTGCAAGCCTAAGGTGCTTGTGTATGTTTAGCTATGTATGTTGACATCAGTTCCAGTTGGAGCATCTGCAGGATCTCCTTTAGTGCTAATAGTTTAGTGGCAGTACAGTGAGTCTGTTCTCTGGTTAAATATTTCATCTCTTTCAGTATTTATCTTTTCTTGTTCTTTCTCACGTTTTGCTGTAAAATATTTTAAGAAACAAACACTGGCTTTGTCTGCGTATGGAATTTCTCTCAGAGTACAATAACGTACACTTTGTACTTACAGAGTAATTCTTTGAATTATGGAAAGTAAAGCTTTACTTTATCCTACGGCAAATTACTTTGAAGCCTGCTAGGGCTAAGCCTACAACCTACAGTTTCTCTCTCTCTCTCTCTGTGTGTGTGTTTGGGGGTGGGGGTGAAAGAGGATATCTGTTGCTGTGTCGAGGTTTCAGGAAATGCCACTATAGAAGTCTAATGTAGCTGTAGGGTTTTACTTCGTCTATACACACACACACAAACACACACACACACAATTTCACAGGCCAGTGTTTTATGGTCACCAGTTGGCTCAACTTATTTTTCCTTTACATGTGCCACTTGTAAATGTGTGTATGTGTGTCCAGCATTTTTTTTTTACTTTTTCCCTTACATGGGCCTGTGTGTGTGTGTGTGTGTGTGTGTGTGTGTGTGTGTGTGTGTGTGTGTGTGTGTGTGCGCGCGTGCCTGCATGCATGCGCGTGCCTATGAGGTCATTAGGAGCAATTAGCTGTAGCACTGCAGAGCTAGTTAGGGGCCTGATGATGGACTGGAAACATCCAGGCAAAAACACACTTCTTCACACTTCTCCTCTCTTCTTCTCTCTTCTCTATGATAATCACTCGCTGTGCTGTCAGACAAGTGTGTGTGTGTGTGTGTGTGTGTGTGTGGTAAATGTGTAGTTTTGTGTGTCTTTAAATGGTTGTTAGTTTGTGTGAGCGTGCATGTGTGCGATTTTGTGTGGTTGTAAGTGGATTTGATTTCAAAGGTATGTCTTTGGCCCATTTGAATCATTAAGTGTGATTAGTGGAGAGGGAAGGAGGCCTCCTACCTTCTCCTTACCCACAGAGAGAAAATCTACTGTACTACCAGCTGTACCTTTGGCCAAAAAATGGAACTCACTCACTCAAATTCTTGACAGTGCTGCAAAAATCTCAATTATCTTATCCTTGTTTGTTAAAGGTTTTTCTTTAACAAACAAGTTTACATTTTGTGAAAAGGGAGAAAAACATTCTTTTCTAAGTAAGCCATGTTAGAGTGGCCTGTATTTTTGTCTTTGTGCCTCGTCTCTGTGACCATTTCTGCTTCTCTGGGTGTGAATGTTTTCAAAAATGACATAATGATTACAGCACCAGCACTGCCTTACCGGGATCTAAGATATTCTAAGAAATTCAGGAGACTCAGTGGGTTTATGGTGAAGTAGTTTCCTCTACTAATATTTGTGTCGGATATTACACAACACCCAGGACATGATGGTATCCATGGTAGCCATGTTGGCAAAATCTGTCTAACAAGTGGAAGTAGGAGAAGCACATATATTTATATGTAGCATCCACAGAAGTTGCTTTTTATGTTCTATATTCCATTTCTAATACACCCTCAAGTGTTTTGCAGCTCCCCCTCTATTCTTTGCCTTTGCCTAAAAGGTCTCCTGCTTTACCTCTAAATACATGTTACTTTTTTCCCACAACTGACAACCTAAAGCTCACTTGTTATATATCCACCCATGATGGATGGGAGACCCTTTTAACCATGTAGTAGTAATGGTACATGTATTTGTTGCTCCCCCTGAGTTGTACTTACTTTCCTATGGAGATAAATCAATCTCATAATGATTGCAAATGCGTATTAACAGATTTGCAACCGTGTACAATGATTTGTGTGTTCCAGTCCACACACACGTATCAAGCAATTTGAACACTATTTAGCAAATGCGCACATCACAACCTGAAGAAATATTAACATTTTACACACAGATGCTCACCTTCAACTTCACAGATCTGTTTACTTTTGCTATCAAAACCTTCCTGCGCATACAAATGTCTGAATGTGCGCGCACGGATCACCTGAGATCAGATTACGCACGTGTGTGGAGTTTTGAGACTGTTTTAACACCGCAGGCTCCAAAAAGATTCGCAAAGGCATGCTCCGTTTAAGTCCTGCTCGAAAACTGGGACATCAGGACTTTCGGTGTTTCGCAATTTCAAAGTGGGAAAGATGTTTCTATAAATTGACAGAATAGCTCGTCACATCTCGATTAGAACAGATACATTTACCAACTGTAGACTCTAATATAGACTATAAATGGAAAAAGATGGCCGATAAATTGAAATATATGGCTTAAATAAACTACCACTAGGTGGTGAGCTGGTGGACTTCTGCTGGGAAAACAGTCAGCCAGTCCAGCAAAAGGCAGCCGAGAAAGGAGCACCATGGCAACATCACGTTGGCTCATCATCTGTTGTGAGTATAAGTATATATATTTTACCATTTATAGTCTTTATTAGAGTCTATAAATGTAATATAAATAAAGAAAAATATGTTTGATAAATTAAAATAAATAAAAATGTGTATGCTTTGCAATAGAATACAGGTTTTTGCTTATACTCATAACAGATGATGATCTGCATTCAGACAGATTTCTTCAGGTTGTGATGTGCGCATTTGCTAAATAGTTTTACAAGTGTTCAAATTGCTTGATATGTGTGCGTGGACTGGAACACGCATTTGTGAGTTCCCAAATTTACACACAAATCATTGTGCACGGTTGCAAATCTGTTAATACGCATTTGCAATCATTATGAGATTGATTTATCTCCATACCTTTCTCCTCTCAGTCTCACCTCAGTACGCTGACATAAATCTACAGACTGTCCCCCTGGCTCTCCCTTCCTCTCTAGATGGCATGGGTTGTTTGTTTCATAATGACCCTCTGAGACTTTCTCCTCTGTCTTGCTTTATCTCTGTCTCTTTGTCACTCACCCAGACTTGCTCACCAATAAACACAGGTGCTCTCCCCTGTCTTTACACTCATCTTGTACACTCGAACACTTTGTGTATACTTGTGTCACACAAACACAAACTCCACTACCAAGCACTGCCAGCTCTCAACCGGGAAAGCATTTATCTCCAATAATGTCTAAAAGAGAAAAAAACACCACAATGAACAGAAAGTAAACACGACTGCCAGCCCTACCGCCATCCCACCATCTGCTCGTACGGACAGTGTGTGTGTGTGTATTTAGTAAGTCAGGTTCATGTGGGTTTCTTTTTCTCACCTTGGGAGCCAAAGGGAGCATTACAGGCCCCCTCAAACCCTGCATTCCCAAATTCCCTTGTTTCTGTTTCTGCAGTAAATTACAAGTTGCTGTAATTCTTCTTTTATGTGTGTTGTTCTTGCTTTTCTACTTGCATCTGTGCCCGAAGAAAAGACTGACAAATCAAATGTTCGATGTAGGAGGCCAAGCACTGACGGTGCCATGGCACTTTCTTTCTTTCTTTCTTTTGCCCTTCTATGACAGCTTATTGTACAACGAAGTTGTTTTCTTTTGTTTGTTGGTCAAAATTAGATTTGCTAAAATAAGATGTTCAATTTCTGCAATACAGTAGATGAAAATGTTAGAGTTAGACTCTGATAAGAGGAATCTGAGATTTACTTCTTAGGCCTAAATTTGGATCAGGGTTGGCTGATTTATGTGATCTTGCACTTTTTAGATGGAGACTATAAAGACCAGGAGACAAACTATTTCTGTGTTACACAGAAGGAGGTTGCAAAGTAAAGTAGCTTGTAACCTAATGCACTCCTTGTTGTTATTCTTCCTCTTCTTCTTCCCACTCTTATGTCAGCCTCCAGTTCTTTTCTTCTCTTGCCTATTCATCTTCCTGTGTGTTGTTTCACTGCCTGGTGTTTGTTTTAGGTAAAAGCCATCGCTTCTCAGCACTTATCCCACACCGCACGCCACAAGTAATAGTTGTTTTAAGATGTTATCTGGGTACACTTAGGCCAGTGTGTTTCTGCTGCAAGGAAGCATGTGCATGTTTTTCTGTTGTGGAAATGTGTGTGTGTGTGTGTGTGTGTGTGTGTGAATGTGTGTGTGTGTGTGTGTGTGTGTGTTTATGTGTCAACAGCCGCAGAATTGTACTCCCAAATTAGTTTGTGGTTTGTCTGAGCTTCGGAAAATAGCTTTCTTAAGAAGCTGAAAGATGTGGTGGAATGGTGAAGAGTTTGTGTGTGTGTGTGTGTGTGTGTGTGTGTAGTGGGGTGCCTGCTAGCCTAGCCTTCTACGTTAACCTGATCCTAAGCTCGAGTAAAACTGTGAACGCTGAGAAATAAGACAAGCAATGAGGTCATGCTGTGCTGTGGGCCAAATTCTCCTATCAATTACACACACACATGTACACACGCTCACACACAGTCTCTGTCTTTTCCCCTGCACAATCTCTTTCTCTCTTTGGTGCTGTTTGTTTCATCTTGTTTTATCTTTAAGATTGATTGTTTTTGGATTTTGACAGAAAGTTTTTTTTGACAGATTTTTTTGTATTCTGTTGAATTTTGAATGAATTATTAACTGGATTTTATTCCCCCATGCATTCAGACTTGTTGTGTTTTTTGCTGTATCAAGACAGTCTTATCGACAGTTTATAGTAAACAGGGTTATTTTGCAATGAGAGCAGCTCACAATATGCTTCCAGTAATAGACAGTAGATTAAAGAGAAGATAAAGAAAATGCACATGAGCTGCTCAATAAGCACCAGAGTGCCTCAAAGTAATATTAAAATCAATATGTTTTTCTTCTGTATATTGTATTTTTAAGATCCATTTGTCACCCAGATTCTTGTAATACCAGGTTTTTAGTATTAAAAGTAAATACTGATAATTACAGAGGAACATCACATATCTCATCTCTTTCTGCAAATCTATAAAACGGTGGTTACTGTTCAATCAAACATGCTTCATCATAATGTGCTTCATCATCATAATCTGGACAGGTGGTTAAGTCATTTGTCTGTGATTATCGTTTTTTTTTCTTGATGTTTTTGTACCCCATAAACCTGCACGGGACTGAAGATAAAAATTAGCTTGTATGGCTAAAGCTGGCAGGTATACATGATGGACCTAAGTGCTCATTTTATTTAATGTGCATTGTCCTCTTAAATAGAATAAACAAACACTTATTATGATCCATTTAAAAAAATTACAATCCAATAATAATAACGAGCTTCATTTTTCTTGCATCCAGAAATACTTGTATGCTCCTGTCATTCTGTGAAAGTGTGTGGCATTTATTGAGGAGTGTGAGTGATTGTATCTCTCAACAAAAGCGACATTGTTTGTTTACTCATAAAGAGAACAAAAGGGAGGGGAGAGTGGAAAAACTGAGAGTTTTACTGCATGTTAACCAGGCCCAAACAGATTTCTGCAGTTTACAGCCCTGTAATGAAGGAGCAGTGAAGCTGCTCCTGCTGTGTGACTGTTTGTGTGTGTGTGTGCATGAGAGAAGGACGGGGATTATAGAAAATGAGAAGAGAAGTAGAGCTGTGGTTACAGCTCTGGCTGAAACATAGGCTCAGGCTTAAGAACTGTGTGTGTGTGCGTTGTGTTGTGTGTGTGTGTGTGTGTGTTAACATGTGTTTCAGCAGTATCTCATGGCTGCTTCATCTGGTCTTCATTGGGCTACAAATGTTTGGCTGCTTCTGTATCTTACCCTCTGCATGTGTGTGTTTCTGTGACTGTGTTTGCGAGAAAGAGAGAACATAATATGAATGTGCAATTTTTGACCAGAAAATGTGGGATTCTGATGAGTCAGAGGTGCACACTGGTATGGACTATGTATCTCTGTATGTCACTAGGCCACGCAGAAAGCTACAATGCACATCCTGCAGCTGATCTGATTTAACACCTCGTCTGTTGTATGTAATGCAGTATGAGGCTGAATATCCTTGGGACATGGTCGTTGTATATGCATGGTGACTACGCTACGATCAGCTTTTGAACACCCCTTAAGCCACTAGGGGAGAGTGGGGTAATTTGTGCGACGGGGCAAGTAGTCCCACCCCTGTTATCTAGAAAACCATAGAAGAAGTTGGTCATGTGACCACATATTTGAAGAGGCATTCATTTCACTCATCCTGCAAAGAAGGGATACACATGACTTGAGAGTTAAGCACATTTAAGTTCAAAAAACACTTTATTGCCCTCCAAAGTAAAATTTCTATGATCATGTTTTTTTGATTGCTGTGTCTGAACAATTATCGACAACTTTGAAAATAGTTCACACATGTTTTAGTGCTTTAGTAAGCTACACCATGAGTCTATACAGTTAGTATGATGCTAGCTCAAAACAGCTAGGGGATGCATTTTTTTCAAAATGGTGGGCTTGGGGTAATTTGTGCCAAAGAGCCTGGGTTAAGTTGTGCCAGTGGAAATCAGTGCAAAGTTTCTGAAGCAAAGTTGTAAGTGGTCTGTTGATGGAAAGCCCATCTTCACATTTAGAGAGAATGATGAAGGAGTCATCCCTAGAGGGGATGTCCTCAAGAAACTACCTACACCACAAAAACTTGGTGGTACAGCCAGAAGGGAGCATAAGTTCACATTCCCTTGCAGCATTGACAAGTGGGATGTTCAGTAGTAGGCCAAATCTGTGAAGAGATTCAAATGCAGATGATTTGCAGATGATTAGGTGCTCAGTATGTGTTCATATGGCGTTAGGCCTTGTTTAAAAATTGTCCTTTGATGTCGTAAACTATCTTTAAGTAAACCACCCACACCACAAAACTTAGTGGTACAGCCAGAAGGAAACAGAAGTTCATATTTCCCTGCAGCATTGATAAGTAGGATGTTAAGTTGTAGGCCTAGTAGGCTGGATCTGTGAAGATTAAGAGTCAATTAATTCAATTCAATTTTATTTATATAGCGCCATATCATAACAAAGTTATCTCAGGGCACTCAATCACATGGAGCCGGTCGAGACCAACTTCCACACACACAAAGACCCAACGTTC
>JAVQJL010067918.1:0-10667 GCA_036024295.1 Nannoperca obscura
TACATTATGTTCATATTTTTACCGTGCAAGGTGAATCTTTCAAAAGTACCCCCCCCCCCCACAGAAGACCGAATAAATTGATTTAAATACTTCCTGGTCAACCTAACTAGCTGGTGAAATGAAACAGGCAATTAGAGCTAGCAAAGATATTTCTATTACTGCTTACAGTTCTGACAGTCTACTTTCCTCTGTCTTTATCACTACAGATGATTATTATGATCAAAGTTTTGAGCATGTGCACAGTCAGTTACCAGAACTACAGAGGAAGAGCCCAGAAATGGGCTTCAGGCCTTCAGCCCACAGGGTGGAGAGTCTAGTGGCTGGGTAGGAATGTGTTTGGCCAGACTGGAGACTCATCGCACAGCTTCTCAGGTCAGCCTGCCAGTATGGCCTGTGTGGAATGGAGGCAGCATTATCAAGAGCCCTGGTATGGGCTAGGGTTTGATGAGGTGGATGACCGGCAGTTGAATCACGTAAGATCGCAGGTTTCATGTGGGCAACAACTTCCTTTTTTCCCCTCAGCGGTGACTGTCAGGACAGTATTTTCAGGCTGCGGTTAAAGATTCCGATAGTGTGACATGGCTGTGTGTTTATCGCTCGTTAGAAAGCTTCGTCTCTGAACACACACACACACACACACACACACACACAATAAACAAGCGTACCAGCATTCCTGCCCACATGCGTGTTTTCATGCAGCTCATTCACATGCAACACGCACCCTTCCAGCTGTAATGATGGAGAGATCCTGCCCTCAGTGGGACAGACATGACAGTTCAGCACTACAGAGAGGGACTCGGTCCTTTCTGCAGTGCATTCAGAGTATCACACAACTCCAGTGACAGTGAATGTGGATCAGCAACAACGGGAAAATAAAGTTGTAACGGAGCCTATTAGGAGTGATACATGTGAAGAGCAACATTTTGCATTTGGCAGAGAAGGCTCTGCTTTTGAAGACATTCAAACGGCATGCTCTGAGGTATACTGGAACCTAAATTAATCCAGTTATAGTGGTTTTAGCCAGCTCACTCGTGATTGGTCGGTTTGAAGTTTTAAACTTAAACATATTTTAAAAAAATGAAATGAAACCCTGCCAAAGACAAAGAAGGTTAAACAACAGATTAAGATCAATCCAAAACTCATACGTGACATTTTATGACCAGCTGCATTAAAGCGAGCAGGGTAATATATTTTAAAACTACAGGGCGGGACTTTTACATACAAATGAAAGTCTTTATATTCAAGTCATTGACAGATGAGTTCACACAATGCTAATTAAGGCACCAACAGGTAAATCTCTCTGTATTTTGCAGTATACCAGAGTTTTACAATCTGGTGTGTGTGGCGGCATTCCCACGCTGAAGCTCCAAAGACATGTAGAGAGAGAGTCGCGTCTACGGCAGTTCAGAATGCTTGTTTGTCACATGATTCACAAACTTCAGCTAGTTTTCTCTCTATGGCTCTGGTACTGGGCAAGAGGCGGGGACACCATGGACAGGTTGCCAGTCAGACAGTAGAGACACACCGAGACCTACGGGCAGTTTAGAGTTGTCAGTTGTTTGCTGGAGAGAACCCACATGCAGAGAACACGCAAACTCCACACAGAAAGGCTCTATTGCTGTGTGGCAACAGTGCTAACCACTGCACCACCGCGTTGCCCACATTTCTGATGCTCCAGATAAAAAAGAAACTCGCTGCTCAGAAGAAGGATTACAGACAACAAACACAGATAACCATTGGTTTAGCTTTACAGGATGTGGCGTTGCTGCTCTTGGACAGGTTGGTCTTTGGAAAATAATTGGAGTAAGCTATGTAGCTATTACACTTACTCTACCTAAACAATGGATTATTGTCATGGTACTGTGGAAACTTGAGCTAGCCCCCCAATAGGCAGATGTCATGAGCATGCATCATTAGTGTTTGTGTGATTACTCTTACTGCCAGAAGGGGGAACCAAACGATCTGCACCCCAGCTTTAAGTCAATTATTTACTCATCATTGACAAAATGATTATATTTCCAAAAGAAAATCCGCTAATCTTTATTGCTCATAGTAGTCCAGTGTCATTAATGTGTTTGGATTTATTTTATTTTTTTCCCCTGTAGTTTATTTTTACATACATAGGTATGCAAACTCCTTTCTTTAACCTGTGTTTCAGGACTTGTTGCTCTGACAGAATCTCCAGATACACGTCAAGACAGCTTCGAAGAACTGAAAAATTCAGACTCCCAATAAGCCGTGCTAACTTTTTTTTACTTTGTACAAAGACCCCAGCAAACAAATGCCCCTGCAGCTATACTGTATTTCACAAGGCAAAATGCAAATAAGAAACCAGAATACCAGAAGACAGCAGAAAATAATAACCACAGCAGCATGTTCTGTAACAGGTGGGAATAAGCAGCATGAGCAGCATGAATAACAAGAGACGCAACACTACCTTAGCAACTTGTTTAAACATGACTGTTGATTGTGAGATTTGGCTGATAATAATCACCTGATGGCATGTACGAACTGCCTGAACTAATGTGATGCTTCAACTAATCAACGAATCAAAAAAATGGCAGAAAGATTTAAATCTTATCAGCAATTGAATATCTTTTTTTTTGTGAACTTAATAATTGATGTTGACATTTAAAAAACACTGAAGTTAAAGCAAAAATAAACAAATATTATACATATTGTATTATTAATATTTCAAAGTAAATTTATATTTACTTTGAAAAGTATCCGTCTTACACGGATAAAATATAAGATAATATTTAAACTTGAACATCTGGGCCGCCAAGGATAAGCAATAAAGCCGGAATGGAACTGATCAGACCTATGTCCTATTAAGATACATTCTGTCAGTCATTTAAAAAATCTAATTAAGGTGAGTGACTGAATCTGTGGATATTTTAAAAAAATCTTTAAAAATGTAAAAAACTCATATCCTGTGTAGACATTTTAGACATGGAATGTCTCACAACATAAACTCAGGTAGATGGTTTGTAAAGTAAAATATTTCAATGCCATGAATTTCATACCAAATGTATTTCACAATGTGATATTCAATTGCGAATAAAACAAATCTGATCATTATGGCCTTTTTTTGCTTCCATATAAAGTGATGTCTAGTAGATAGACAGGATATCGTGGTTGCTTCCAAACTTGATTTTACAGCTATATGAGAATAGTTTGTTGCATATGTTTCTGGTTTTGGTACATATTTTTCCATTAATCCCTGACAGGAATCTCTTTGGATGGTAAGAATTGGCTGCTAGGAGATTCGTGATGCAACCGTGTAGCAGTTATAGATTAGGCAAAAAAAAAAAAACGAGACATGACCTCATGATCAATTAGTTTAGCCAACAATAGCCTGTAAACCGACACCATCACAGGCTGCAGCTGGGTTTACACTGTGAATCTGTCTGTACATTATGCTCTCATTAACATTCATGAGCAGAGTAGAGGGAAGTTTGTGATATTGTGCTGCATGTGTACACAGGGTTTTTCTCCACAACTTTGTGTATGTGTTGTGTGTGTGTGCCTTGTTACCCGAGGGACATCACAGCAGTATCTCATTTTACATGAAACGGCCTGGGCTCGCGGGAAACCGTTTGTGCAGGAGAGCACTGCCTACACCATGCACCCCCTCCCCCTGCCTCCCAAAAATAAAGAAGAATTTTTGATTACAGTAACAAGCCTATAAATTATGCACGAGGCACTGAGGATGATGAGCTGATGAAAGACAACCCCTTTTAACCTTTTTCCTTGCAGAGGAGTCACCCCCCCCCCCCCTTTCTGTTTAGCCACATGCAGCAAGGGAGAGTTTGAGATGGTGGTCTAGACGTTGATATGCTCAGGGTGGTGGTGGGGTCTATATTTTCAGTCTGCATGTGGGAATACATAGTGAAACATGATGGCCTCGCTTTGCATCTGTTGCAATAACTTGTTTCACTGGTGTCACTGGAGAAGGAAGATTCCAATTGATTCTGCTGCTGTCGCCATTTTTGTCAGGGAAAATGTTTTGCTTCTGCTGCTTGTGTGTGTGTGTGTGTGTGTGTGTGTAGAGGGCAGGGAAGCTGGGGGAAAGCTGTTGATGTCGGCTTCGATCAGTGTGGCTGCTGGGAGCATCCTAGTCGGAAACGAGTGTGCCACTTTCAGAGTAGCTGGCTGCTAATGTGTTCCTGTGTAACACAATACACACTCCCCCACCAACCCTGCAACGCCCCGCTATCATCACTGCTGCTACTGCAACACACACTTATTGACTCAGACATACCTGCCACATTACACATGCAATCACACCAGGGTTGCAAACACATGCGGTGCTAACAATTTTGCATACACAAAAGCTCAACACTTTTAGTGGTTAGCCTAAAGAAGAAGTCTGATGGTATTCTTTATTTTCTTACTGTCACCAAATTCCATAGAAAGACCTAAACTAACAGTGAATGAGTGAGTGTCAGTGTTGCACTGGGTGACATGTTCCTTCATCACCAACACACACACTGTAGTTTATTTAAACTTAATCCCACATATGCGCTAGGGTACCAAATGTGAATTAATCTGCATAGTCCCCAACAAATAGTCTCTACGATCTACTCCCGTTTGCACATATTGTGCAAAAAATATGGAGCTGATTTGTTTTTATTGCCCTGATATGAATTCGACAGAATGTAATTTCTTGTTTTCCTGGTGAGAACCATGTGCTTTGCTTTAAACTGAATTTATCATAATCTTGTAATACCTCCAAATTAACACGAACCATTATTGAATGTATGTGTTATGTTTCAGTTTACACACTAAGAAATATGAAGAAAGAATCACACGTTCATCTACACATAAACCGAAGGATATTTGGCACTTTCCCAAATCCCATATCCCACACAAAGAGCCATTGTAGTTAGCTATGATAATGAGCTCAATATGCCCTCCTCAGGAATGTGTGAAAACGGGTCTGTTTCAGTGTAGAAATGCCCTCTTTCCCACAGTCTTAAAGAGCTAGTGGCCCCTCTAAAACATGACTGGCATACAAATGCCTTTGTGGGCCAACGTTTGGCGGGTGGATGCGAGAGGGCACTCTGGCTGCCGCCCAAAATCCACAATGGCCATATGCAGAGGAGGTGGAGGAGCATCTCCCAAGTGCCTGGAGGTTAACTGTAGACCAGCAGGGCCGTGAGCTCTGATTAGTGATTAGTGAATGAGGGAGCAGGCGTCGGGGCTCGGAAAAGCGCTCGGAGATACGAGCCAAGATGGTTATGGAGGAGAAGGTGCCAAGATGAAAACGCTACAGGTGGGAGGGGGAGGAGAGAGGCCAGTCTGTGAGCAACTATCACATTTATACAGTATATATAAAGGTGTGAAACTCCTCAGAACACAGAGCCAGTTTTTTTTAATTATCAGAATGGTGAACAAAGAGCATAAAAATAATAGAAGTGTGTTTGGCAGCCCTATTATAACAAAGAGAGCATTCTCAACTACTGTTGTGTCTAATGAAATCAAACTTTATTTATTTGCTTCTTACGTTATTTTTTACATAGCCCAGTATCACAAATCACAATTTGCCTCAAGGGGCTTTACAATTTGTACAGCATACGAAAGCTTCAGGCCCTTTTAAAAACCTTTAAAAAATAAAAAATAAGCTTTTTATACAGAGTAAAACTGGAAGAAATGTCAGGAAGAGCATCAGCTCAGGGATCCCTCTTCCAGGATGGACATACAGGTAATAGATGCAAGCACGTGTCTGCACTTAGGGAGAAGGCAACGTATGCCTGCAAGTTTCTGATTGATGGCAAAGCAACCTTCAGGCAGCTTATAACATGTTTTAGAAGAACAATTGGGACACGTCTATGACAAAAGGGCCACACCCTCCTCACTGCTCTCATCTTGCTTCCAGCAGCCCTCGTTTTTAGTGAAAAATTACTGATAAACACACTGCACACTAACTACTTGAACATTTACAACACACACTGAGCTAAAATGAGAAGTTTCTTGATAATTCTCTGTGGGCATGAGCAACACCTTTTCACTTTCTGTTAATATAAAGATATAGCCTGACATCAGCTGACCAATTAACCAATGCAAATTAGTTTTTATTAATGGACGCAGACCAAAATGCCTGTGGACACAACTGGAGAGACCTACAACCAATCAGAGCAGCGAAACGTGTGATGTAGTGCTGAATGAATCCTGCAGGAAGTAAACACACTTTCTTATCAACAAAAGCTTTCAGTGCAGCTGTTCTGTTTGTTTAATACTTACATGACAGAAGATTCAGAACGATCCACATCATTGCCAGCCATCTTGGTTGTTTACAATAATGCCTCAACGGTGCACCTCTGTACAGTCATTAGTCCCAACACATATTAGACAAACGGTTGTGATTGGCCGACCCAGGCCAGGTGGGCTGCAAATCTGTCTGAATGGGGGGGGGGGGGGGGCAAATAAAACATGAGCCTGCAGAGTATAAATATTGATTAATGCAGCTTTAAGTGTAGGTGACTAAAACCACTTAAGGTCAGGGACACATTATGGTCAAAGTTAAAACTGTTGGACTGTTGGGAGGAAATATGAACGAACAATGTTCTTCGGTAACAAAGCTACATGCTTTGTTTACCCATCCATCCATCCCGACCTTCCTATAACAGCGTCCCGCTTCTTTTTAAAGAAATTAAAAAATGTTTTGTTGTGGGCATTTTGTTTTATTAGGTGGTGACAGCTGCAGAGAGACAGGAAAGGAGGTTGTGGTAAGGACGTGCTCTGCCAGGTGGGCTACGAGGGCACCCTAGTTTGGAGCTTTGGAGCCTCCCATTCTGTCTGCACTTGGGTCCTTTTTCACAACTCACCTTAACGTGGACTTTCTCTAATAAACATTAACATGTTGATTACCTAAAAAGCAAAACATTTCAATGTACTCAAGAAGATACAAAATGAGGAGACACAGTTCAGAGAAAATAGGTGAAAATGAATCAATATATGAACAGACAAGTTTAAGATGCAGTCTGTCATGGGTCCCGGGTTCTCAATCTGCAAATAAAAGTCATTAAGGCATCTGCTGTTCTATTTTAAGCTCTTTATAATATTGAGATGTATTTCAATAATACACAAAACGTGAAATATGGAATTATTCAGAGCTGCCAGTAGATCAGGGCAGTTTCCTTCCTAGAGTTCTTCTGAAGACCAACTGCATTGGAGTCCTTTTCACCTTCAGTGTAACCTTTCCCACATTGTCTGACCACTACTTGCCTGAAACCCCCACATTTTGATTGCAATAGAATTTGGGGGGACACAACATGACACTGAAATGCTCAAATTTAAGGATGCTGAGTATGTCAAAAATGATTGGCAAAATTCTAATAGATTAGGAAATGCTCAGTGTTCCATTAGAAGACGTTGTCAGTTCCTATTAAATAATTTTATCCATTTGAGTTTGAGTCTATGGAAGCCAAAAAGGTGCAACATTTTTAGACTGAAGCCAGATTAAGTAACAATTTATGTTCTATATTGATTTAAACAAATATTTTGTCAATCTCAAATCATGAAGTGAAGAAACAATACATGTTGATTTTGCTACATGTTTGGCTCTCTCCTGGAGACAACTGCGCCTCCAGTGAGTTAGTTGTGGGCTGCAGCTTGAGTCCTTTTCTTTTTAGCCTACATATGTTTACATTTTCACACTTAAGTAAAATTACATAATAGATTTAAAATATACCAAAGATACTTATTATGCAGAATTGCCAATTTCAGTATAATATCTACTATATTACATTTATTTAGACTTTTAGATTGTACATTTTATTTATAATTGTTGTTGCATCAATGTGCGAGCAGTACTTTAATGTTGCAGCTGTATTAACTGCTTTATATACTGCAGCGTAGCTTAAAGCAGAATGTGTAGGACTTGTTGGTTGCCGTTTGTAAACACAATATTCAAAGGGCCCCTCCTCCCAGCTCGTAGCTTCCTCTTGGGCGCATGCTTATATGTTAACTGGGACATCGCTCACTACAGCACAGCACAAGATGGCAGAGCCTGTATCAGGATTTGGAGAAGTGGGGATGCATTGTCCATCTTTATATATACGTCTATGGTTTACTCAATATGTTTTTAAGAAAATCCATCATTTATTTATTGATTGTATTTTGTGTGGCTAATCTGAATCTGCAAAGTAACTATAACTGTCAAACTAATGTAGTGGAGTAAAAGGTACATTTCCCTCCAAGATACAGTGGAATAGAAATGTAAAGTACCATATACCGGAATTTCTCAAGGAAAGTCCCAGTAACTCAAAACAGTACTTAATGCACCTCCACAGTTTGAAAACCTCTGGACTAGATCATAAGATCCAAACGTTATAAAAATAAACTTATCAGAAGGTTCAAGCACTGACAATCTGTCAGGAGGGAAAAGTTTGTAATGTATAAGTGGCAAGTCAGATTTTAAAGCTAAAGTTGGAAATTCAGCTACTTTTGAAACAGAAGAAGGTATATGTACTTGGGTATTAAGGCTGTGTCAACAATTAATTCATTAATTAATTTATAACTCACTGGACACTCAATAGTTTAGAGATTTCGGATTATCAACGCAGATGTTGAGTGACACTTTATTTGTGCATCTATAAAATGCAATACATTGCATTTGCTCACAGAAAGTAGTGTACATTGCATGGACATTACTTTTTTGTTCCATTGTGGGGATTTTTGAGGGCTCTATATCGGGCGTACATCACACATCATAAAATGGCATAGTATAAATATAGTGCACAAGGTTGTAAATTAGGAGTAGTTTAGACACGGCATTAGTCGGAAATAAGGAGCAATCTGGTGAACAACGGTGTTATTGATTTTAGAGTAACAAACAGCCAATACAGGATCCAAAAACTGATTCTGCACTTAATGCTCCTAAATCCAGAAAATAAACAGCTGAGCTGAATATTAACTGACATGCAAAAGATTCTTAAGAGGGAAAATATCCAAAACTGAAATTGAATCATTTTTCTGGTGAGTAACAGTGTAAACAATGTCCCTCATGGCTGCATCGAGACCATTTTATTTCCCCTTGTACCAACTAAACCAGTTCTTAACCTTTTTATTTAACAGAAGTCTCACTCAGGGAAAAGAGGTTGAGTTGTTACAGGAAGACAAAAGGATCTTCCTCTTTAACAAAATGGTCTCTCTGTAGGGATCCTTTCCATAATGTTCTCAGACACTTAGAGTAACAGTCTGAGCCTGTCAGTGGCAAAAACAAGCACTTTTATAGGACAGACCTTTCACAGGTGAAACTGTCCGCAAGGATTACGTTGTAGCCATTGCTGCCCGTTCGCGGATGCAACGTTGTTGTGGTTATTGCCAAAGTATGTATTCAAATAAGGCAGCTTGTTAGCTTTGCATGGAAAATGCCCAACTATGTGTTTTTGACCCCTCAAGGCAGTTATATGTTTGGACTGAAGTTTATTCTGTAATGAGGGGAGTTACAATATATGACAAATCATTTGTTTTATACAGAAATATTCTTTTACTTTAACACACACTGCTGGATTCAGTGGAAATCGAGCCTTCCAGTTTTGAGACAAATTATAACGTCAGCATGTTAACATGTTCACAATGACAATGCTCACACCAGTTCACGCTGGTGGTGGACTTAAGGAGGCGCCAACTTTCTCCCCCCACACCAGTGAACATCCAGGGACTGGACATTTAGATTGTAAAGTCTTACAAGTACCTGGGTGTTCACCTGACCAATAAACTGGACAGGGCAGAGAATTCTGCTGCTCTGAACAAGAAGGGACAGAGCAGACTCTATCTGCTGAGGAGACTGAGGTCTTTTGGAGTGCAGGGGGCACTCCTCTTGAGTGTTTTACAATGCTACTTATTTCTACTTTTTACTTTTATTTGATTTGATTTTTCTCTCTTTGACACTCTACACTTTTGCTGCAACAATGTCAATTTCTCCACTGCGAGACTATTAAAGGATTTTTGATTCTGATGATGGCACTAAAAGTTAAGGGATTACCAAAGTCAATTATTGTTGGTTCACAGGCACTGGAAGCAGGCGGGCCATTTGACCACATTTGAACTGGATCCCAATTGTACTACTGTACTACTGTACTACTTGTAATACTGTCCATTGATAGAGAGCGCTCCCTCCAAAAGCAAGAGGCCTATAGCTAAGCAACTGCTTGCACACGCTAGTCTCGGTCTCGCCAGGAATTTTCAGCAACGACACGCAATGAAGAGAGACATAAGCGGCCAAAAAAGAAAACTGGTCCAAGAGACCCCTGTCTTCCAAGCAAGATTGGAAACACATTATCTTTTTATGGAATTCAAAGCGTTTGTGTTCAGTGTGCCTGGAAACAAAATCAGCCATGAATGATTTCAACTTGAGTCGCGACTACACCACGCAAATATGACATCTACACTGGAGCTGCCAGAGTCGCTATCATCGCTGACCTCAAAGGAAAAATACAGCAGAGCCTTTTTATTGTTGCTATTTAGCGGATTTCGGGAGCAGGAACACACCCCCATTACGTCATCCACGCCACTGCACAAATACCCTACGTAATCACTACTCGTCCGCTCTCTACTACTGCCGCCAGACGCACCACGAGCAACTTCACACAGCGTATTGAACCACTCACTTCATTGACTTCATGGAATTCGTTTCCTTCTCCCCGTCGGACGACGTC
>JAVQJL010067921.1:0-12456 GCA_036024295.1 Nannoperca obscura
ATTTAAGAAGATTGCCTCTCTACATTTTAAATGCTTTTGAATGTTAAGATGTTTACACAAATTATAAAGTTAATGCATCTGCAATTATTCCAACATACCAGAAACCGTCACACGAGTTCACTTACAGGAGCGCTCCGGCGCTTTGTCGCTGTCGCTTCGTCGATGACGTCCTTCCTGCTTCGCCGTAACAACACGTGTGCGGTGTACACTTTCTAGCTGAAGGGAAAACAGAAAATAAACTTCAGCTTTGAGACACTTTCGTGTGGTCTCTGTTTTTTTTCTCCGGGGAAGGCTTTGCCGACTACGCTGTCAAAATGGTGAAGCCTCGGTTCAAGGGGAAAAGCTCGATAAACCCCTCGTCGTCCAGCAGCAACCCTGGTGAGCTAAACCCCCAGCAGCCACACCGTTTGTTTACAGCTAATGCTAATTGTTGCTAGCCGCGTGATATTGTCCTCTGGGAAAGACATTTCCAAATATTCCTTTGTTAAATTAAGCTAGTCATTAACGTTAAGTGAGCAGTGTGTCAAAATCAAACTCATAACTTTGGGTGACTTTATTTAGCTAAGCGCAGTAAAGTAAACTCCCAGTAAAGGCAGCATTAGGCCTTTTAAATTTGACACAACTTTTGATGAAAGAAACTGTCTAGTGGAAGTGCTAGGCTGGAAACAGCTGCTAATAATACTAGCCCATAAGATGTCTGCTGTAGGAGCTCGGATGTTCCCTGAGAAGCAAATGTATTCTGATAACGGATGTGTGTTGTAGCAGATATTAATCGTTAAATGAACTGCACCTGTATTTTACAGATCGAGCTAACGGTGCTGGTGGGAACAACATGAGGGACCGATCCACGATCAAGCGTCTGAATATGTACAGACAAAAGCAGAGATGGTAATTGATGATACAGATTTGCATTGTTAATGTAAGCTGCGGAGTGGCAGCGAAATGTTTACACCGAGGCTGATCTTCTGTTCCCAGTAATAACCGTGGGCAAGTCATCAAACCTTTACAGTACCAATCCACAGTGGCTCCAGGGACTGTAGCCAGAGTTGAACCCAACATCAAATGGTTTGGTAAGTGCACTTCTTTACCTTGTTGTCAGTATCTACTGTGGTTGTTGTCAGTGTGTTTTATAGAGTTCTTCTGTTCTTTAGATTTATCAGGACAGGACATCAAGACAGAAAGCTAATTACTGCAAAAGGAAGGGTCTGATTATGGGCAGGAGGGCTGTCATTTATTTCTTAAAAAAACAAATTTCAACAAATGAGAACTAACACATAATTAGTTTTCATTCATTCCAATGGAACCCATGTAGCCCGATATTAAAATACGTTGTAGAACGGACGTTGTTTCGTTCATTCGCACTGCCTCTCTTGGGAGTTACCGTAAAGCACGCCCTGTCAAATCCCAAAATGTGTTCTCCAATTACTTCTCAGAGCCTTTGGTGTCAAGATTGTCCGTTCATCATGAGTCACTAGTTTTCCCCATTTTGTGTTACCAAAGAAAACAACAAATGTTTAGTGTGCTGATACGGCTATAGGGCGTGCACTGGGTTACGCAGACATTGCAGTTTATTAACACCTCCAGTGGAAATACATGCACGGCCTGTTGCACTTATTGTCATTAGTTAACAGGTTAACTAGTGACGATCGCCTGAATATTGCAGTGATAGCAAATGTTGAAAGAAGGAAGACCTCGTAGGTCAAATTCATTTGTGGACCTAAAAATGAATACGTTTGAGTACCCCTGATAACACTCATCAGTGCGCGTGAGGGGAAGTTGGGAACTAATAGGAGAAGAGGTTATAAATGTGACGGCTCACGCTTTGCATCTACACATTCTGCATTTCAGCAAATACCCGTGTGATCAAGCAGTCGTCCCTCCAGAAGTTCCAAGAAGAGATGGGAGCGGTACAGAAGGATCCGTATCGTGTGGTGATGAGACAAAGCAAACTACCAATGTCTCTCTTGCATGATAGAGTCAAAGCCCATGTGAGTACTATAAAGGCTGTAAACCTCTTTTCAACTGTCCTGTGCTGTCTGTATGATGGTCCCTGTGTCTTAGTAAGGACATTAATTGTTTGCAGTGTGAAATTACCCGTTTTAATAAATTGTACTGTGACTGTACTGGCATATAAAGCTATTAACTTCTCCACTTGGCTTATATTAGGCAATGCAGATGAGAATAACGCCTCTGTTTTCCTCCGTATCTTGTTTCTTGGGATTTGATGAGGTGTGATGAACACAAGGCCTCACATTAATCCTCACTGAATTCTCACGCTGGCCCACTGTGACCCTGAGTTTACTGGCGCTGTGCTTGGCATGGGAGAGTAGCACCACTCTCATTTTATTCAGTTGTGTTCTTTCTATTAACGTTATGAATATACGTCACCAGCAGCGTCCCGTCAGTGTAGCATTCATGCTTATGCATGAAGCGAAGACATCCTCGTCTTCCAATCCATGTCCTTGATAGTATAGATACAATTCCTTAAACAGCATTGTTTCTGACAAACCCTTTTGTTTGCACCCCTCCCCCTCCCAACCCCTCATGGCAGTGTTGCCTCAGAGCTATGGCTTGTGATTTAAGATCATTGGAACACTCAATCAGTCTTGGCACAGGGACGGCTGTTTCATTGGCTTAGTTTGTACATATTTGGGTGTTCTGTTTACTGTAAGCGTTCGTTCTGTGATCCTGTCTGAAACTTCTAGAAGGTTCTGTTTGACTTTGACGGTATCAAAAATTGCTTGCAACACACAAACCCCCCCCCGTTGCCCATCTGTTTCATTACAACATCAGTGTACTTTGTGTCTCATCAGTTATAACTTTTCTAATAAAATTGTGACATGTGGCCTTAATTTTAATGCTGTAGATGAAGAGGTTGTTCAAACCACATTGACAGTTTCCTCTCCACAGACATTATACACCACCCTAAAGGACACCCTAATATATTAGGAAACCAGTGGTGTAGACCCTATTTTCTTAATGGCAGAGCTATTTAGCTGTTCAAGCATATCATATTTAGTTATACATTTTAATGTAGGCCTACATAAAAATACATTTCGGACTGCTGCTCTCTTGTAGCTTACTGCTGTAAGTTTAACATTTTTCTTTTTGTTTCTACACCTGCAGAACTCAAAGGTGCACATTCTAGACACAGAGGGTTTTGATATCACGTTTGGGCCCAAGGCTCAGAGGAAGAAGCCCAGTCTCATGGTGGAGGATATGAAGAATCTTGTAGAGCAGGCTGAGGCCTCAGCGCTGAGCTACAACGCAGACAAGGACAAAGACCTGGTGACCGAGGACACAGGGGTCCGGTAAGACCTCCACTCTTCGGGCTACTCTAACTGGGCAGAAGCGTGGCTGCCGAATTTTGAAAATGATTGTAAAGGTAGGAAATAAATGGCTTTTATTAATTCTCGCTTTGCAACAGGCTGGAAGCACGTGAGGAAATCTTCAAAAAGGGTCAGTCCAAGAGGATCTGGGGAGAACTTTACAAGGTATTGTTTCATCCTCCTCTCAGTACTCTGCATTATGTTAATGTGGATTGGGTACACTGGAAGCAGTACTACATTCCTGACTTCTTTTTTCTTTTTTTTTATTCTAATAGGTGATTGACTCATCTGATGTCATCATCCAAGTGCTGGATGCCCGTGATCCCATGGGAACACGCTCCAAGAGCATAGAGGGCTATATGAAGAAGGAGAAACCCTGGAAACATCTGATCTTCGTTCTAAACAAGTGTGACCTCATCCCCACCTGGGTCACGGTAAGAAATGTACAACGTGTTCATCTGTGGTGCCCTGTTTGACTGTGCGTGATTGTGTCTGTCTTCTCGTGACATTAACTTGTGTCTCCGCTCACTTTGGAACCAGAAACGGTGGGTAGCTGTTTTGTCCCAGGAGTACCCCACTCTGGCTTTCCACGCCAGCCTCACCAACTCGTTCGGAAAGGGCTCCCTCATCCAGCTGCTCAGGCAGTTTGGCAAGGTAAGCACATGGCTCAAATTGAAAATATCTTTGATTTGTCATGAGCCTAAACCATTTTTCTGATCCAATAACAGTCACAGAAACCACCCCCTTTGATTTATGTGTGCCATTTACTGTACTTTAAGAGAATAAATGAGAAATGACCTTTATCGTGATAAAAGGTGCAGAGCTGTGTAGTGGAGTGTGTTTGTGAAAGCGTAGGACTCACCTGGAATGTTCGTCTTAGGTTTAATATTGTGATTTTAAAGAGGCTTTTATGAGAAAGAAACAAAAACAAACAATGTTAATTTTCCTTGTATAAGTGTTCCTCTGTTGGACCACATTCACCAAAGAGTCAGGAGATAACAAGGTGAAAGACCTGTTCCAAAACAGCCTTCAGAGTTCGCCTCCAGGGACAAAAAGAAAAAATAGTCAGATCTCTTCTTTTAAAAGGTTTTAGATCTTCGTGAGTGTCTTGTTTACATACAATATCTTTTTAAAGATATTCTTTAGAATGTGTTTTCAATTACCTACTTTGTAGTTCTGGAGTGATGACAAATTCACTTGTTTTATTTCTAATGGCAACAGAGCCCCATCTAAAATTACCTCAATGAACTGAGGACCAACTAAGGCTGTTGTTTAGGAAACATAACACTGACTTGATTTTTTTTTTTTTTGCCTCCCACAGCTCCACACAGACAAGAAACAGATAAGTGTGGGTTTTATTGGCTACCCTAATGTGGGAAAGAGCTCAGTCATCAACACACTACGGTCGAAGAAGGTCTGCAATGTGGCACCCCTTGCTGGAGAAACAAAGGTACAGTTTAAGCGTCATATCAACCATTCAAACTAAACTCAAACACCTTTTTTCAGCAAGGGACTGAATTTCTCTTATTTCTCTTTTTGTTTTTTAAAGAAATGTATGAATCTGAAGCTTTACACAGATCGTGCTTTACATTTACACTGAAGACGGCGTTATGGCCTAGAATATAGAATATGAAAACAAAAGATCCGACCAGTATCAAATAAAAGTAAGGAAATGGTATTTTTGAAAAGTGAAAAGAAGAGCTTTGATGCAGTGGGAAGGTGATGTGAGGTGAAAAAATGCATGTTCCTCTTCTTAACTCGGTAATTGTTGATAGCTGCAACAACAGAAGTAGTTGGCTGTGTGTTCTTAACCATATAACTGAAGATCTAAGAGGAGACTGGGCCAAGAGAAAGAACAACAACCATTTTTATCCTTAATTTCCTCTCTCTGGGGCTGTTTATCCTGTTTGGAAACGAACAAGGGTCTGAAAACCCCAGTGTCCAAAGCAGGGTCTATGGGAAAGAAAGGGAAAATATCTTTCTATCTATCTATATCTATCTATCTTTTTTCCATGCTTGCCAAAGCTGTGAACTTGGACCACAACAGAGAGGAGCTTTTCTTTTGCACACCTATCCAATGAATCTGATGGGCGTGCGGCCTGCACTCCTTCTCACCTCCGTCACTGACTGCTTGATGACAGCCAGATAAGCTCATGATCCGCAGCACTGCTGCGTGACCCTCCTTTTTGTTAGAACGGATGTGTATTTATGTTTATGTGACAGTTACGTTACGGTCCCTGTTATCACAGTTCTTGGCCATATTCAACAACATTACACAACATGATTTGACCGCACAGACTGCATTCATCTCCTTCCTTTTTTTAAATTGTTTTAGGTGTGGCAGTACATCACTTTGATGAGGCGCATCTTCCTCATTGACTGCCCCGGTGTTGTCTACCCGTCAGAAGACAGCGAATCGGATATTGTCTTGAAAGGAGTGGTGAGTCTCTTTCATCGTTTCCTTTTCGGTGGCGGTGAATGAAGTGCAGTGTGAGCTCCTCATGGCACTGGAAAACCGTAGCATCAGATAAGCTTACCGGCTATGTCTTTCCAGAAATAATGTCCCACTCAATCTGTGCAATCCACCAACTGTTAATGTGGCATTCATGACAGCTTGAGTACCTGGGGTGTGATGAACAAAGAACTGGAAGTGGATTCCGGCTGCTAATACCCGGCTGTTTAAAGAAATGCCTTGATCAGCTCTGATTCTAATCCTCTGGATCCTTTTTCCAGATCCCAGGTTTAACATGTAGGCCGTGCAGTCCCCGTAACTGAAAGGTTGCAGGTTCATATCTTAAATTGCACGCTTTTTCTCCCCCCCCCTTCCTCACAAAGGTTCAAGTGGAGAAGATCAGGAACCCGGAGGAGCACATTGAGGCAGTCCTGGAGCGGGCCAAGCCGGAATACATTCAGAAGACCTACCGCATCCCCGCTTGGACCTCTGCTGAAGACTTTCTGGAGAAACTGGCGTTTCGCACCGGGAAGCTTCTGAAGGTCTTTAATTTTCTGGCTTACAGGACCATAACGGGCCATGCCTAAAACTGCTTTCTTAATTTCATTTGCCATGAAGGTTCTAACAAGCAGAGAATGTGGTTACCAACCAAAACATGTTCTACAAATGCTTCATACGCAGACCAGGGTATTTTAATTTACCAGTTTATTTAGTGCAAGAGCAAAATAATAAATCCGGCCTTTTTTCTGTGCACTGTACTCTCGATGGCTTTCAGTTAAATAGCAAAGTGTGTGTGAACCACTAGTTTTTAAATCTATGTATGTATGTATGTATTCTTGTTCAGGGTGGTGAGCCAGATCTCTCCACCGTCTCCAAAATGGTGCTGAATGATTGGCAGAGAGGGCGTATCCCCTTCTTCGTCAAACCCCCTGGACCTGAGGGGGATCAGGAGGTAAGTAATTTTCCACCTGTGTGTTTAGTTTTTTTTCAGTAAATAACTTTTTTCTACACCAACCTGTGTTTTGTCTTTATATATATTTTTTCTAGGACAAGGAGCGACCGGCAGTTGAAGGACCCTTAGAGGTAGTTGAGAGTGTGCCAGAGGAACAGCCAGACAAGCCGGTCGCCGTCGCCGAGGAACACGAGCAACAGCAGCAGCGTCAGCAGAGACAGAAGGAGCAGGTCCAGAAGATCCTGGCCAACGTGCGACAGAACTTCGGCAAGATCAACGTGGCGCCAGAGTTCAGCGAGGAAGACTTGGTTGCCGTGGAGATGCCCGACCTGGACATGTCCGACTTCTCCGGCTCCGACGGCGAGGAAGGCAGCGAAAAAGAGGAGGGCGGAGAGGAAGGCGGGTCCAACGTTGATGCAGCCGAGGGTGAGGCCGAGGACTCGGAGCGCACGGCCGCTCAGACTGGCAAAGCAGACGCCGGCAAGAGTTCACGCGAGGTGATTCGTGAGCTGGATGAGAAGATCTCGAAGTACAAGCAGTTCCTGGACCGGGCCAAATCCAAACGCTTCTCTGCAATCCGGTCCGTCTGCTCTCACTCAAACCTCACTTACATATTTTCTTTGTTTTGCCTATTGCCCTAATTTCTTTTATCCAGTAAAGTAACGGTTGACAGGCAGGGAGACGCCATGCACTTTAGGTGGTCCGTGCTAACCAGCCTTTAAGCCCCCAGGGACTAGCTGTCATCAGTTGGACTCTCTGATCAGTTGCCGGTTCCCATAACTTTTGCATGTCATCGTGTTATTTAATCTGCATCTCCCCCTGTTAAACGTCAGCCCACCCACTGAAAACCAAAGTCAAATAACAATTGTATCGTTACTCTGAGCCTAATTTATTTACCGTTCATTTCAGCACATGCCAACAAGAGTAAACTGTTTGCTTTGTTGGGTAATGATTTACTTTTTTTTCTTTGGACAGGATACCCAAGGCACTTTCTGACAAAGCATTCACAGACATCAAGACTAAACAAGCGGCAGCAGCTAAGCAAGCGCAGGAGAAAGGTAGTCCATCAACATGTTTGCCGTGACTTTGTATGGTTCTGAACGTAGAAATGATGGAAGAAAATCTGTCACGGCTCCTCAGAACAAAATCCAAAACACATTACATTTTAATGCTATGATGATGTGTTTTTCCAAGCTTGACACTACAGTATTCGCCCGCAGCAATACAAATGAGATCAGGTTGACAATGTGGCCAGGCACTGACATCACGTTTATTATCCGTTGTTTGAATTCAGCTGCAAACCAGAGGAGCAAGAAGAGAAAGGCTGAGGAGGACGAGGAGTCAGTCAGCAGACTGACGTCCAAACAGGTATGCAGTGTTTGTTCTCTCTGACATCAAACAGATCTCTGGTTAGACACGTTAGATTAATGTCTATTCCTCGTACTGATGCAGCAGGAATGGAGATGAAAAGCTCCGGCCTTTTTTTTTTTTGTAAGCAGATTTCATCATATATTTTTTTTGTCTTGTCTGTTCCACTCTACAGAGAAGAGCGATGGACCGTGCTCAGAGGGTGAAGAAAGTCGGCGCGCGCTATTACGAAACGCACAATGTGAAAAACAAGAACAAGAACAGAAAGGCCCCAGCATCAGCCACACAAGGCCAAAAGGCCAAAAGATCAAAGCACTAGACTGGAGTCGTAAAACACAACATATGTAATAAATCTTTATTTAAATTTGCCCCAAAAAGGGCATGTTTTATTGGAAACGTAGAGTTGGTAAAAGGTGGAATGCTAAGTGTTGAATGGTCTCTCTCTCAGGTGGCCTTATCTGGACCTTGACTTCCCCTCAGGGAAACGACTGTTTGTATCTTGCCTTTTTAACTTTCTTTTCCCTTCAACCCAGAACTGTTTCTGAATGACATTTCATTCATCACTTACAGATGTAAAGCTCTCTTTGTGTTAAAGAGAAATGTACAGTAATAGTTTGAACTGTACTACTGTCATGCTATGCTGTTAGAAAAAAAACAATAAATTTACACTCACATTTACAGTCTTTGATATTTTGAAACCAGAGAAAAGACCAATTTAGTAACATTCTGTGCTCGAGAAATAAGAAAATAAGAACTCGGTTCTTGTTTGTTTGTCGAAGTTACTTCTTTGGTGTGATGATGCCTTCCAGCTGGGTCTGCATAGGAAGACAAATGTTAAACTCTTATGACGTGCAACACTGCTATTATTTGTGCCAGGTCTGAAGAGGATATGTTTCTTTGGTACTTAATTAAGAAAGATCACCTTGAGTTGCTGGTTGGTTCTCTTCAGGAACTGAATCTCTTCAGTGTGCTTCTTCTCCTCCACCTGTCGCCTTTCATTTTCTCTCTTTTCAACTGCATCGCATTTGGCTTTCTGTTCGTTCAGTTGCTTCTTCAGATCTCGTTTCTCATTCTCCAGGTCAGAAATCTAGGTATGTATTAAGGCACGTTTGTAAGTAAAGAGCACTGCCACCATCCTTATTTTACAGTGAAATGGTGCTCTCTGCTGGAAGAGAACTAAAAAACTAACTGTATTCCTACAGCTTGAGTAGCAAAGAAAATCTCCCTTATTTATATCATTTATGAATTGCCATTTGTTGCCAAAAAAAAAACTGTCCTCACTCTTTGCTCCATGTCAGCCTTGCCCTGCTCAGCCTGAAGTGCTTTCCTCATACCGAAAGCCACACTGCTCTCGTACAGTGTCTGGTAGGCAGCCATAGTCATTTGAATCTCATCTCTAACCCGCAGCAGCAGCAGACCCCTCTCCGCACAGTTGATGGTCACCTGTCTGATCAGCTCATCTTGAAGAAATAAAAATTCGGAGGATCATGATGTAAAAATCCAGCCATATCTATAATACAACTAGCTATAATACATGTCCTTTAGCTCCTTTTTTTATAAAGCAGTGTGTTCGTCCATCATTGAAACTAAGCATTGGCCTGAGTGATGACCAGCATCTTGGCCTCCTCCTTACCGAAGCACTGGGAATAGAGCTCCCTGCGCACAGGGCAGATTCCGGTTTCTCTGGCCTGCCTTTGCTGCAGCTTTGTGTCCAGCAGCTCCTCCAGGTGAATAACATCTGTTCTTGTACAAGGTGCACTGGACACTAGCTGCACCCACAGTTGGGTTCCCTCCATCCATTCCCTGCAATGGCAGAAGTTGAGATAAATGACGGTGTGGTTTGATGACCAACATATTGCAGATGGGAAGAGCTATACCTGGGTGGAAGGATGGCGTTCAGGATCTCCTCGTTTTCCTGCCTGGTGGCATCAGTAGAGGAGGATTTAGGTTTGGGAGGTGGTGGAACAGGGGTAGAGTTAACAGGCTGCTGAGGGCTCACTCTCAAAGGGCGCCCCTGCAGTGAAAAGTATTTTATGTTACACACTGTATATCGCATGGATCGCTCATAACCTATCCTAATTAAATGTTTTAATAACTGATACATTTAATATACAGTATAATGTATTTTCTGGGGGGTAAATAATGTATTCTGTTCTTTTATGTATTAATGTTTTGTATTTCTCTTCCTGTCTGGCACAACCTCAACCCCCCATGTAACGTTACTTTATCCAGGTAACGTTGATTAAACTCGGGTGGAGCACTGGCGACACTCTCAAACTCACCTTTGGTGATTTCCTGTCTGTGCTTTTGCTGACCAAAACAGGATTTTCGTATTTCAGGAGAGACTCAGCGGGTGGAATCATTGTTGTTTTACTATGGAAAATAATAAAGCTATAAAACCAGAAGATTCTTAGTTTAGCCTTCAGATACTAAAGTATCGGTGCTGTTGTTGACAAAAAGTTCACTCACTGTTTGCGTTGTCATGGTAACAGCGTCCAGGCGTTCCACTTTAGTCTGCCCGAGTGGAATCAGCGGTTTGGTTCACAAATTGCAGGCTTAACCCTTTAACCCATCTTGCACTGTTCATTTTTGGCGGCCCTTGGCATAAATATATTTAATCAGCACAATGGAAGAAGAAGACAGCTGTAACACACTGGATTTCTACTTGGTGTGATTTAAATTTTTACGTTCATTTGACGCTTTGAACTACAATGTCTTTTCTGTTTAAATTCAAATTCAATCACACATATCACTACGCTGACGTACCACCTGTTAAAAAGGTATACTGACCATTGTATAAGTTAAAAAAGGTACGGGCAATTGCCTTTTCTAAATATGGAAATAGTGCAAATAATGTATTATAATATAATGTGTAATAAACATAACCGTGTTTTAAGGGAAATGGTTATAAATTAAAAAACCTTCCCATCTTTATTCAAGATACTTAAAATGAGAAACGCAGTCATGACGGAACCAAAAGAGGGCAGCGACCATGTCGACATATATTCTCGGCGTACCACAGGAAACGGAAGTGCGTACTTTGAGCACAACAGCCGAAGTTTCAGATTGCTACATATTTGAGTTTGCCTCGTCGTGTGGTCGACGATGTATGTTTAATCACATCACGGTTGGATTTGTTTACATATTTTAGAATGACCAAAGAAAAGCGACACAAGAGAAGGGAATCCCCGGAGCGGGAGTCTAAAGTTAAGATAAAGCAGGAGAAGCTGAGCCCTGTTAGGCCACAGACATCACGCCGCTCGAGGTCGAGATCCAGCGGCACCTCAAGTCCACAGAGGAGAAGAACGAGCAGGTATTTTCGATATGTTGTCACCATAACACATCGCTTTTAGTTTTTTTTTACCTGGACAGAACCAACATGAGGGTTTAGTGAGTCATTATCAGCAAAAACTTGTTTTGTCTGCTAGCCTTTAACACACGCAGCTCAAGCCCACACGGTTGCATCTACAGCAACGGCTGTAGTGTGGTAGTTTGTTTGTAAATGTCTTTTCGAAGTCACGTTTTTGTGTTCTTCGTGCAGGTCACCCGCCAGAACGAGGGACCGCTCACCGGGTAGAAGAGAGACATCTCCCGCCAGGCGAGGCAGCAGATCGCCCAGAGCCAGGAGAAGTCCCCACCGTGGCGCTGATGTCAAAATAAAACGGGTGATTAGGTTCAAAATTATTAACGAGACGCAATACAGCTGAGCTTTTTACAGATCGACAGCAACGCCCACATCGGAAAATGTCTATTGGGTAATTTACTTTACCAGTTTATATTGACATATGCCACCTAAAAAGTCATAGGCCAAGTGTTCAGCAGACACCTCTTCCCACCGGTGCACTGATTCTTCCAGGCATGTGACACTGTGTGAACCTTATGCTGCTGCTGGACTGGTATATGGTACTTTATAGAATATGTCACTTGTGTTCCACTGACAGTTACAACTTCTTACTGGCATACACCCATTGGGACACAAATATTAAGGGCCATTGACATCTAATAATTAAACTAATAGCATGTTGTGCATTAAGAGCTGTTGGTACCATAACATGTCATTAAGCAACTTAGAAATAAATAGCAAAATGTAAAAAATGGTTTAAGGCGAAATTCACATTCAGCTGCAAAAACGCAGATTTTCCCATTCATCTGCAAAAAAAAAACACGGAAAAGTTGAAACTAAGTCAACCTTTCGTGAAACTCAAACTGATGTCGCGCTGCGGCAGCCAATCACAACGGCTATCAGAATCCCAGGTGGAGAACAACTTTGTTTACCTGTAGCACTGTAGCATTATTACATTTTCAATAACTTTATGGAGCAGTGTAACTGTATCAAAAAGCAATTTCCCTTCTGG
>JAVQJL010067923.1:0-28989 GCA_036024295.1 Nannoperca obscura
CCCCCCCCCCCCCCCCCCCCCCCGCCCCCCCGGGGGGGGCGGCGGGGCCCGGGGCGCCCCCCCCCCCCGCAGCCAAAAGAATCAAACTGTTTCCTGTGTGAGTCAACTGTGTATATGTGGAATAGTTGAGTGACTCCCCTGCTATGGAAACAGAAGAGCAGCAGAAATACGCTTTTAAAAAAAGGGAACTGAGACGATCTGTGACCCTGAGTACATCTTGTTTCTACACTGTCCCCTCTGTTAAAAGCAACAGCTCTGATAACATCTCTGATATCATCGTATAAACACCAGCGATGATGGGACGTCAAGGGGGAAAACATCAACCTGGCTTCCATCTGTTTCCAGAGTTTAACTTGTAGCATTTCAAATGGTAATTTGCACCGTGTGTACCGTTGAAAGCACCTTCTGTTTTCATACATCTGGATACAAGAACAGCAGGAAATTATATTTTAAATCTGAATTTAAATGAGAAGTTGTTGGATTTTTCTTTTTATTCCCGGCATGTATTTTATATTACTGACTTTTATTTAGGTTGAACATTTAAAATTGTGTCTATTGCTGGCTGTTTTTGTTTTTAATCTTTCTCTGTGATGCACTTTGGGCTGCATGTTTGTGTTTTCATGGTACTATATGAATGGTTGTGTACAGTCTGGTAAACAGAGCTGGATTTTTTAAAGTTGGAGAACCAGGAGTCAGGAGGAGGCTGCTACGGATCATTTGTTTTAACTCTCGATTCAGATGGACAATAAAACTTTATTTACAAAAACAGCAAATTGAGAGAATTGGAAAAAACACAACAAACATAATCTAGAAGAAACAATGAAAGTAGTTACTTTAAAGACATGTTTCATTAAAGAACAGGCCTCACCTGCATCTTCCTTTGCTTGATGTAGGCTGGCTCAGCGTAACCACAGAAGAAACGCTTGTAGTGCGCCCCCATCAGGCCAGGGAGAGAACGCAATAGCAACTAGAAGAAGGCACAAATTAATATCTCCGACTGTATCCACACATCCATCTGACAAAGAAACTAATAAAACAAATAAAAAAGAGCAGCAACACGCACAAAAAAAGTTTCTTTACATCAGTTCCACTGTTGTTTACAAAAGAATGACTAGAAAAGAGAAACCACTGATAAATGATGAGAACTGACACGATAATACAATGTGCAGTAATTGTTTCCGGCTGCATGGATCCAGTGAAGAGAATCAATAAGAGAAACACACATTAGGCTTAATATGGAGTCAGATCCTCTTCCTGGGCTCCCACCAAGACGGACTCACACTGTGTTTTATTTTATGTTGCCTTTCAATGATCAGAAGTCAGTAAAGACAATGAGGTTTTATCAGGAAAGGCTGGACAGAACAATGGGGTATTACATCATATTTGTTTGATGTGGCCATTGATCTGAGTAGTACTTCCTCTTTGCAGCTGCAGTGAATCTTTTAAGCATTTTCATGTGTAAAAATATGTAAGTAAGTAAGTAAATATATATATATATATATATATATGTGATTAGTACTACATTTATACACTATTTATATATTTTAATAATATTGTATTTTTCCTTTTCTTCTTCTGTTTTATCACCATGTATTGGAGCGCTGTCACTTTGCATTGTTGTTGTGTAAAGTGAGTATTGTCAGTTTACTGATTGGATAAAACAGCACTCAAAGCATAAATAATATATTACAATACAAAGGCCATATGATAAAAGCTAACATAACCACAGGCTGCAATAAAAGCTCACACACGGTCAGTGTCTCATATGCAAAGACATAACCAGCAAACTTCAAAAATCAATGTAACTTGCTACAAATGAGGAGATGTTAATGATTTTTCTATATCTTTTACATAAACGTGAAGCCTTCACACTGACCTGTATGTGGCAGAGGGCAGTGAACCTCATCTCTCCGGACACACTCCCACAGGCGGCCAGCAGGGGTCCGCGCACTCGCTCCAGGGCCGCCAGGCTGACAGCAGGCAGGCCGGAGCAGAGGCTGAGGAAGAGGCTGAGGGTAGCGGCTACGACCGGCGGGTGCGGGCTGACCAGGGAGGCGTCCAGCAGGGACAGGATGTCGAAGAGCTCGTCCTCGGACTGAGGCCGGTAGCGCTGGAGGATCCTCAGCACCTCACACTGACCCCAAACATCAGACTCCTTCAGTCTGAGGGGACAGACACAGACTGCATGAACAGCCGTGTGGGCTAGATGATGACCCCCCCAGTGCCCACTCACATAGTGACCTGCTGATAGGACGGCCTGTGCTACATGTTGTAAACTTGTGTAAGTGCAATTACAATAGAGCAGTTGTTGGTAACAATGTTGTGCTCTTCATGTTATGAGGAGTTAATAGGCCACCAGAGTTTTTAACT
This sequence comes from Nannoperca obscura, assembly GCA_036024295.1. Lineage (NCBI taxonomy): Eukaryota > Metazoa > Chordata > Actinopteri > Centrarchiformes > Percichthyidae > Nannoperca > Nannoperca obscura. Next base: position 2,371 of record JAVQJL010067923.1, read on the forward strand.
TTGCTAACAGCTGTTTTAGGAAAGTATTTTTAGCCGTGCATGAATGAAAAGTCTCAAGAGCTGCTGGATGGACTTCCATGAAATGTGGAAACTTTGTGTTTAATGCTCATTAGCAACTGCTAGCATGCTAACACACTAAACCTGGACTGTAAACAGGGTAAACATTATATGCTTAACATCAGCACGTTAGCATTGCCACTGTGGGCAGGTTAGCATGCAGATGTTAACATTCAGCTCAGTGCAGCCTCACAGAGCTGCTAGCATGGCTGCAGACTATTTTTAAACATGAAGTCATATATTTGTGAGCCGTTTTTAAAGACTGACGTCAGTAGGAGCCAATGGATGTGGGGCTCAGAGTAGGGAGGTCAGAAAGTATTGAAAGACGGACTAACACATTGTTTGTTTCATGAAAATATAGGAGAAGTCGAGCCTCAAGTACAGTGCAGTGCACCACTGTCTTTATATCATCCTGGCATCTTCAAATTGCATTTTCCGAGTTCATTCTGGCTTAAATTCAAATGCTAGAAAGTTGTTTCTCTGGGGGTGTTGGAAACAAAATATCCCAAAGGAAAGAAAAGAAAGGAAAATGTCCTTTTCGGCTGTTTGAAGCTGAGTGATTCCATGTGACAAAGAAATCTATCAGGAATACCAGAGCAGTGAGTGATTTTACTCATGTAGTGGGCCTACAACATGTTTAAAGAGGTACTGCTAAACTAAATGATATGGCTGCAATGGGATGAAACACATCGATGCTGGTGTTAACATTGACATTTTATACCACATTTACATTTCAAGTGTTTAAAAGGCTCAAAACGCCATCTACTGTTTCAAATCAGACATGAACTTCTGAGGCCGACCAGCTGGGACCTGTCTACGTCATGAAATGTATATTTCGTAGCCACGCCCCTTACAGGTGTTGCATTTTTTTTATATGCTGGAAGAGACGGTTCAAGCTGAATTTGGTGTTGTTCCACTTTAAACATGTACTTTCTAACTCTGGGCCAACCTGTTGAGGAGGTGATGGGTGATGGGCTTGTTAATGGCAACCCCTCCCTCCTCCTTCAGGATCTCCTCCAGTGCTCGGAGGCAGTTGACCATCACCACCGGGTCTGGGTCCCTCAACAGGCTGTACAGCTCGTTCACCACTGCAGCGTCTGTGCATATACAAAGACCATGAACGCATGAAAGCTTTGTTAAACTAAATAATGAACCATGACGATTTTTAAAGATCCACTTATTACAGGAATATATCAGAAAGACTAACATGTACAACTACAATCTACAGCCATCCATGCACCCTACCTATCTCAGAGGTGAGTTGGAGGTTGAACAGTTTGGCCCAGCCGAGTACAGCCACTCGACGAACACAAGCCGCTCTGTCCTTCAGACCTGCTGTCAGAGGCTGCTCCACATACTCCACCAGACTGGGTAACCTGGGACGCACACACAGACACAGTCAAACAAACCCAAAGCATCCCAGCAGTCAGGGGCCGGTGTGACGGCGTGCACCGAGGTGGGTGTGTGCGGCGCCTCACCTGAGGTTGGTCATGTTCCTCAGGGCCAGGCTGCGGACCATGGGGTTTGGATCCTGACAGTCTTTCCTCAGCGTGTTGATGACCAGCAGAGACAGCTCTGGGTTTAAAGTGGCGTAGGAACACAGGAAGACGTAGACCAGTTTCTTCTGGACTACGTCTACTGTGGCACATGCTTTCACCATCTCACTGAACAGGCCGGACACATCCACACCCTGAGACATCGCCCTGAAGAAGAAAGAGAGGAAGCCACACTGTGTTAACCCCAACGTAGAGCTTTCAGGACCTGAAAATGTGCTGAGGAAACAAATATCTCTTTAGATGCATTCAAGGGACTATTTTATGAACGAGGAGATGACCGTCCTCTGACAGATATGGCAAGGTAAGGCCAGTTTATTTATAAAGCACCTTTCATACACGGATGCAATTCAAAGTGCTGTACAGAGAGAAGGACAAAAAAAAGCAATAGTTAGAACTATATAATCATAATTCTAACAAAAGGAAATAAAAATACATAAAAAGGCAGTTTTAAAAGGTAAAATGTATTAAAAGGATAAAAAGAAAGCAATAGTTAAAACTAATCATAAATGAAAAAACATAAAAAGCAGTTTTAAAAGATAAAATGTAGAATTTAAAAGCTACAGTGCAGAAAATTTGCTTCCTGAATTACATTGGTACAGTGTGAATTCCACCCTGTCTGTTAACATTGGTCAACAGGTCATATGCTGTCATATGTAAAAGCTATTTTTTACGTGACTATACAACAACGATGACACCATATCAAGCAATGAACAGGCATCATTAATCTGCGACACTGTGACAACAGTAAGCATGAAGGAGCTCCATCTGTCTTATGATTTCTTCAGTAACTGAACAAAGTAGTTTAAAGCTTTTTTAATTTTTTTCAAATGTAAAAAGTTCCTGTACTTTTGGGGAGGACTACGCCCTGAGCAGGAACTGTTTGGAGTGAAATAATGTCCCCAGAACTTAATTTAGACCCTTAACACACTGAGTTCCTCCAAAGGTTACAAGTCCCCGGGCAAAGGTTCATGTGATCACTTCCCCCCATGGCTGTACACACCATCTACAGCCCTTGTTAGGGCAGGGAAGGATCACAAAGGCTATGTCCCGCAGAGGTATTTCTCCTACAAAAAAGTTCTGCCCAGTAGTTCAGGTCCCTACTGACTACTGCGGGGACCATTTTGATGCTGTACATTCGAACACATCCAGCACGGTAACCATCTGCTGAACCAGCTGTCACCTGCCACCCTGGTTCTCTTCATCGCCTCCTCAGGAGACCCAGAGGTACGAGTTAGCATAGGGGACTGGTTCTCTCTGGGGCAGCACTCACAGAATCACATGCAGAACAAGCTGACAGAGCAGGCTGTGCTGAGCAAGTTGGAGGCTGGAAGGATGTGTGCAGGCCTTAGCCAGCATCTGTGCAGCTCTCGTCTGTTCGCTGTTGTTGTGATCTTTACTTCTGATGGCAGAGAGTCAAAAGATGCAAACACTAGAGTAATCTGGAGGTGCTGGGTGGCAAAAAACCCTCCTTTGACAGTTGGGGACCCAGGAGATTATCTTTCTGGTGGCTGGTCCCACTGAGCAAGACAGATGGATGCAGACCATAAATAAAGCCATGGCAGAGTCAGAGGCATCATCCCTGGTAGGGTATTGTGTTACTGGGTAGAGTCTCCTTGTCCTTGGTCTTGGAAGACCAGTTAGCAGAACCGACTGCAAGGTGGGCAGCAACCGTGCTAATAAGAAGATGAATGTGTGATGAAGTTCTGGCCAATCTACACACTCCTAGAGTTTGTCAAGTTTAGGGAAGGCTTGGTCTGCAGTTGATTTGTAACTTTTCTGTAAGGAGGGGCAGGAAACAGAAGCTCATCACACATATTAGCAGTGGGCTTCATCAAATAGTGGAAGACAAGGGGATCGGGGATTCGTTTGTGGCCATTATCTCACCATATACACAGCCCAGAAACAGACAGCATGGTGCAGCTTCAGCACTGAGAATCTATGCTGGCAATCATCCCAGGACAAAAGAGACGATTGTCGATAAAGTCATCCTTGACTGTCTTATCCTGGAGCTGAACAAAAATAGACGAGGAGCGTTGCCCCAGCTGACTTTATATGTATGTAAATTTCAGTGTGGAGAGATGAGCAGCTAAAGAGTCCAGTTAGAGGGCAGAGCCAGTGTAAAACTTAATCAGATTATGTTACCTTTCTTGAGCAGGACCGCAGTAGCATCACACGTGACATTATCCTCCAGGTCAGTGCTTCCTGTCAGCCCGTTGGCCAGATTCATAGAGCTCTTCTTTCGACGGTCAAAGTAGCGATGCGCCCTGCCGTTAAACCTGGCAGTGACAAACGAATGAGAAGGGGCCACAGCTTTTAATGCAACTAATCACTGCTTATAGCCATTAGCACTTTTTGATGATAGCACTCACTTCATGATGAGGATGTAGACTGCATACATGAGGACCAGGACAAGAGACTCCCACCTGCACACAGAAAAATTGTTGATTCAGATAATCATGACTGATTCAGAATAAAAGAATGTTTAAAAAACATATATATATATTTTGAGGCTGCTACAGAAAATATCACGCACCAGCACACCTTCTCATCGTAGATGAACTACAAAAGGCAAGACAAAGAGGACACAAAAGGACATTAGATGGAGGAATTAATTGAAAGTTAAATTAATTCTGCATTACAACATGTACTCCACTAGAGGGCATGACAAATCCACGGCTCACAAAGCTAGAAAAAGGTCAAAGCATGACCTTTCGGTTCATTATACCTCATTTAAAGACTGGAAGGCACTAAAGAAACAGATTTTTTTTTTCACTCTGTAGCACATCTGTAGCATGTTGCAAATGTACAAATGGTCCAAAAAATAAATGTACCTTACACACCAATTATTTTGCCAATTAGAGTTAGCTAAAGGTTTTTCTGAGCGTTCACCTGCAATCTATTTTTAATTTTGCAGCTGTAAGTAGAGCCTCCATTTCAGTGGTGGAGGAAGTATTCACATTCTAGAGTAAAAGTATCAGTACCACAATGGAAAAATACATACTACTCAACAATTCAACAAAAGTAGTGTCAGCTGGGAAGCCTCATTAAATGAATGAATTAAGATTTGGGAACTTTGCTAACTTTGTGTGTGCAATTATTATTATTATTATTATAATATTTCTGCAGCCACCACACACTTGATCATGCGAGCTGTGTGAATCTGCATTTGAGTCTATAAACTCTTACCACAATGAGAGCCGTGATAGAAAATGTGTAATAAATCGAGTCTCGGAGTAGGGCCCAATGAGAGAGCTTCACTGCCTGCAAGGAAAAAAGAGAACAGAGAGAAACGCACTCACAAACATATGTATACAGTTTCAGTTCATACACTCCTATAGTAACCCGTATCCTTGCAGGAGTTTATGCAGCACTGTGACACAGAAACACCTCTGACATCATTTCCATACTGATGTAAACACAGGAGCTCTTGATCTGACCTCCTGAATCATAGTCACTGAAAAAGCCAACTTCAAGGTACCATCCTACGTGGTGCAAGGTGCCGGTGCGTTATCAACTTTATGTAATCAGACACAATGCAGGAGCCCACAATGCAGTGACTAACGCTTTAACACTCTCCCACACAGCACTAACACTGTGCACGTAAGTGGAGGGTCAGAAGTCACATCTTGAATGTGCCATTCCCAGCTGTGGAATCGCTTGCTGCTGCGAGGCAGATGGTAGAGCCAGAGCATAAGACAGCTTTTAAATGTTTGCTCGGGCTCTGTTTCACTGTACAATAGTGCTTTGTAGAGGGAACCTGCTATGAACAGCCGGCCAAAGGTAACAAACAGTAGTCAGGTACAATGGCCGAACTCAGTGGTGGACTCAGGCTGTTTGAGGGGCAGGGGCGAACAAGATAAAAAGGGCACCAGCCGTGTGGGGTGCGGCATATGATGCTGTATTGCATTTTGTACACTGGAGGGGCACACATAAGTGCACTGGATCATGTTTTCTCCACTGGAGGGGCACTTTAGATGGCACTTTACCAGTTTTGTCCACTCGAAGGTCACCAGAGGGCACTTTACCATGTTTTATCCACTTGAAGAGCATTAGACCCTCATAAAGGGCACTTTCCCATGTTAGATTTACCATAAGGGCATCTAAGAGGACACTTTTGCTACGTTTTTTTCTTGAAGATGATTTTACTGCACCCTATCCCTCCAAACCCTGTAACACCGCCTGCCCTCCTCCCTCATTATCTCACTATGATTACATAAGGAACAATCTGGGATTGCATCACTGTTTGGAGTCCAGTGCATATATTTTTCAGAGCAGAGAGCTTATCCTTGTGCTGAACTCACTTCCATATCCGTGGCATGTCAGATAGCATCAGAGAAAGGGCTGCACTACATTATGATATCTCTGTATCTCATACAACACAACGCAGAAAAGAAATACAAACTGCCTAACATGCTCCGACTGACGGGATGTTGTACATGTGGCTGGTTAAATAGATCGACCACAATATTTCTGTATATTGTGTCACACAAACAAAAACACAGCAAAGAGTTTCCAGAGGCACCAGAATATTCACTTTTCTGGACAATGCCATCAGGTCAGCGGCGGGTTCGGCTGCAGCAGTGCAACGCTGCTATGACATCATACCTGGCCGGCGAAGAAGCCACACACACCGATGATGCAGAGGATGTTGAAGACAGCTGAGCCCACGATGGTTCCCACACCCACGTCACCTTTGGTGATGAACACCCCTGAGGAGAGAATGAGCCAACACACGCACTATTCACACTACTTGGCATTTCCAGTTGCAACACAGCATCTGCAGCGCTGACAAACAGATGTCACACAACTGTCAAAACATATGTAACTCGGCCACTATGGTCATAGACGGCTCTCTCAGTCACACACAAACAAACATACGCACATGAACACACACACAAAGAAAGAAAAGAAGAGGCCTATAGAACCTGAAGTTGAATTCATTCTACACAAATCACAATCACTGAATCTCTTAATGCTTTATTTTAATAAAGAAAACAGTAATGTAATGTGACGTTCCTGCCTTTGAAGTGGATGTTCTTTATATCGGTGGTTCAGATATACACTGAACACGACCATGATCAGAACAAAAAAGGAATATAGGGAAAACATATTTGCCTTTACTCCTCACCAGCAATTCAAAGCTTACATAAGATGGCTTTAATGTGATTCAGCATGTTGAAAGCCATGTTTGTGTGTCTTGAGATAAAAGCATCACTGTAAATCGTTCCATTAAAAGGAATGCATGCAGTTGCAGCATGTGTTTCAGTTAGAACAGAGGAGGTAAAGAGGCAGAGGGGTGGTTGTGGTGAGTACCTATGACGGACGTGAAGAGCTCAGGAGCCGAGCTGCCAGCGGCCATGAATGTGGCACCTGCTACATCCTCACTGAGATTGAGGCGCTGCCGGAAAAGAAAAGCAGTAACAGACAAATAAAAAGTTCATATTTGAACGGGAGATACCAGCTGCAATTAAAAAAATCCAGACCAGTCCAAGACACAAACAGCAGAAGATCAGTCACAGCCTGAGCCTCGACCCTGACCCTGACCTTAGATCCACTAAAGCTTGCATTTGGAAATCTGTAAATGTTTACATTTTCTTTCTTAATCTCCTTTAGAGATACATTTAGATATGCAATACACAGATATGCTAAGACTTAATTAGCTATTCAAATAGGTGACACAGAAGTATTCAGTTACTTGAAGAAAGCCTTAGAGACGAGGAAATAAAGCACTTTTGGGGATAAAAACTTTCTCTCCCATGCGGTCCAAAATGTATTTGACATTTTGTACACATGTATTATCTGAAATATAAATATAGATTTTTTTGCGTTAATCCCCCCCCCCCCTAAATTAACCTTAATTTTTTCTTACTTAGTCAATAATATTTAATATTTTGGGGATCTTTAAAAACCTTACATTCATACCTCACATAGCTTCTCCAGGGAGGGGACGAAGTAGTCATCACAAACGAGGGCCAGGGCACAGAACATGTAAATGGTCTGTGAAGACAAAGAGAGAGAGAGAAATATTACAGGGATCAGTGAAGCATGAACATGTTGCTTGATGAGATATATTCATATAATACCATGGTAAAAAGTCCACTTTAAGACGGGTTCTGGCTGCACCGTTAACTTACATAAAGCACAACCAGCAGTGGTATATCCGTTGACATTTCAAACTGGGCAGGAGCAAGTGATGTTGTTCTCCAGCTTTTCATTCTATTTTAAACAGATCTCTGTTTGTATCCTGACAGATCCTGTGAAGAAAACCTCTCTGCTCTAACTACATTAAATTTAGATGTAAATTACCATGAAAAATGAAACAGTGAGTCTTGTAATTGAAAACAAAAAATTCAGAGGTCTGATCCCATGCAAATGCAGTGCAGAACATTAACGAATCAGCCATAAAAATTCATGAATAACATAACTATGGGGACACACTATTTACATTTTTAAATAGTTTTCACTTTTTAAACATACTGCATTAAAAAAGCCCAGGCGGGGAGGTTATGTATAGGGCTTTTTTGCTTATGCACCTACAGAAATAAACTGTGTGAAGGATGGGGGAAAAAAAGCAACATGTCTCAGACCTGGAATGGCAAGTTAAAGAACAATTTCTGACACAGTGCAAAATAGTATGTCGTATATTTCTAAACATTAACATGAATTAACATGATTATTATTATTACTCCCACAGATTCTATTTCAGACACTCTCAGTTAAAACATCAATCATATGTTTGCTTTATACATAACTTCACTTATGCAACTTTTGGTAACTATTAGTCATTTAAACCCAAACTATGTAAAAATGAAATTAAAATGAAAAGTTCAAATATAATATACATACAAAAGATCAATAATGGTCCCAACACGCAGCCTTGGGGAACTCCACAAGTTACCTTCAATAAATCCTATCTTTCCAAATGCCTCCTGAATAGTCTTACAATGGCAGCATTCATTATGACTGTAAATACTCTTCTGTATGAAATGCTTTTAATGCTGTATATTACTGGTGTTTTTTTCCGCTCTCAGTGTATTATTGCATGAACACCCACTGCTTGCAACCTAGCCTTGGCATCACATAATAAATACAATGCAGAGCACGGAGAGAAACAGAGACAGGGTGGAGATGAATGACATGCTAGGGAATGATCAAGAAAGAAAATGTCAGGTAGTGACGACAGACTGACGGTAACTGTGTGAACAAAGGAAAGGCATGACTATACTTACACCTTGTAATATGAAGCCTTTCAAAGGCCTGCTTACAGCAAGAATGACATGCAGAGTGAATATTTCTTTTTCTTTTTGTGCTCACGTCTGAGTCACATTTTCCTTTGCACCACTTCTTCTATTTCCTCCTTCTGAAAGCAGGTGAGAGTGAGTGGAACTACCCAACGCCTGCAGGAGAGCTGCGGCTGAGCCCACACATCGATGACTTTCAGTGTGCATGCATGTAATTTGGGTTTGAGGTTAAAATGGTCACTATCTCAAGCCTGTAGCTGTGGGTGAACATGTGTGGAGGAACTGAATGTACGTTTGTGTGCATGTTTGATGTTGCATGCAGACAGGAGGTCCTTAAATCTGCAGTCGTCTTTGTGTTTTTGAGAGCAAATATGATGTGATGAAGCCAGCATTGATGAGCTGTGGAGAGTTGGAGGAGGTGTCAGCAGTACAGATGTCAAGAGAACAGCAGTTGTAAGTAAAATGCTGTGATGTTAAAATTCAGATGAAATGAAATCAAATGAAGCTCTAACACAAAGCGTTTTACCGGTTTCTGTCGTCAAGCTCAATCCAATACCAGAAACATACATGATCAAGGATCTCAGACTGACCGTGGAATCGGTTCGCAGCAGCCTCACTTGCTTGTGGCAGTGAATGATTCAGCCTTTTCCTCAGGACTCGCCTGTTTTGCATCTGAATTTTCGGACTCTCATTTTTCAAAACTTAAAAGGTGGAAAAGTAAAACAACATTACAACTGTCAAGTATCCTCCGAAGGTACTAGCCATGAACGTCCTTCAAGTACAGTAACACATGCTATGAAATGACACAGGGTACATTATTTTAAAGGTTAGACATCATAGAGAAATAGCTTGTGATGATATACTGTATTTTTGGCTTTTTTAAAGCATCCTAGAAAAGGTTACTTCCATTTGCCCTTCTATAACAGGAAAAGGCTAACTCAGAAGGTCTTTAAGTGGTGACATACCCTATAATGTCAGACATGTACTGGCAAAATGGTCCATTCTGGAGTCCTTAGCACTCTGTTTATGCACAGCAAAGTCCCCTGGAGATGCTGCTCTGCTGGCATGAGCTTCCATTACAGTCAGGCCCCCAGAGACTATCAGCAACAGCCAAACACCACATGGGTCATCATGTACTGGAACATTATGCAGCCATGTGCTCGTCATACAAGTGGGGGGTGGGGGGGGCTCCATCATAGCCTTGACCTTGCATGTTGACCCCTGCTGGGCCACGATGGAGAGGCCAGTGGGGCTGGTCATGCATGTGATGAACCAATGAGAGGAGAGGAGAGGAGAGGAGAGGAGAGGAGAGGAGAGGAGAGGAGAGGAGAGAAGAGGACACGAGAGGAGAGGAGAGGAGAGGAGAGGAGAGAAGAGGAGACGAGAGGAGAGGGCAGGAAGCTTGCTCCTCATCTCTGCCTGAGGCTAGCAGCCCAAGGCTACATTAGCAGCTATTTGCATAAACTGTTGGCAGTCAGGTTGCATTGTGGATAATAAATAGTAGGTGCCAGGTTTTGACAAGAAAGAAGAATGTGTGGAATAATAAAAACGTATATCTCTGGTTTTGTTTCATCGATCCTTTTATAAAAACGTTTTTTTCTTATATTTTTATCGTTTTGTTAACAAATACCATCATTTGAAAAAAAACTAAATGTCCATCTCCCTATGATCTTTTGCTTTCCTATCCTTACTGTGGCAGTCAGCCCCTAGCCCATTGGCCCCCACTGAATATGAAAATCTTTACAAATGGGTCACACTTATATAGTTTCATCTTTAGAAAAGGCTACTTAATTTCCTCAAGCAACAGAGCTCTCTAGTTTTTAGCAAACGTTACTCAAAAAGGAGTAAATAATGCATTTGTTGGGGACTATTTTCATAGCAAATAAACACACATTTAATGATTTTGTGAGAATTTATTCGCCAGGCACAGAGGAACACGCTGTACTGTACCAGACTTTGGATACACACAAAATAGTTGTTTGTAGGGTAAATTTATTGTCGGTTTCCATGGGATTTGTTGATCATAAGAAAAATGCAGAATATTAAAAGCCTTATCCTTCAAAATTTGATGTAAAAGGTAATTTGGACATTTAAACACAGTCTCACACACACACACACACACACACACAGAGAGTTGTATAAGTGAAGGTAAACTTACACACAGGACATGCAGGGCCACAGCTCCTTCTGTTCTCTCTTTGTGTGTGAACAGGTCTGTAGGGAACTCGTGCAGAGCTGGAAAAGACAGACACATACGGTTAGAACAGTTCATATACAGCATGTGAGTGTGAGTGTGTGTGCGTGTGTGTGTGTGTGTCTGCTGAGCGTGGAACAGGGAACATACTTCTAATGCCCAGCAGGGAGGTCGACCCTACAAAACCCAAGGACTCTTGCCCAAATAATACCTTCCCCAAGTGTGTGTGACAGTCTAACTGTGCTCTGCCACGGACTGCGTATCAGCATGCTTCCTCTGAGAGCGATAAGAATAGGGATATGGAAAAAGTGAGCACTAGGAGGACAAAGCGAGGGCAAAGAGGAGAGGGAGCATTGTAGAAATAGAGCAAGGGATATTTAGGGTAAAGGAGAAAGGAAGGGTAGTGGGTGTTTAAGTGCAATTTGCAAACTCCACTTCTCTGCATGGGAATGTGACTGCAACTGAGCAGGAGACAGAGAGAGCAAGACTGAAGGAACAGTGGGAACTTGGCAGATGGAGAGATTGTGAAGGAAAACAAAAAAAAGGGGTTTGGTTTGAAATGGTGGCCTCAGTTGTTCTACCCCCTCTCCATGATTTCTTGACTTCCTCCCCTCTGTCAGCCCCCACAGTCCTTCCTTGACTGCTAAGACCAGCGACAGGCGCTTGGCTGCTGGAGAGTGTGTTGAGGAACCTTTGCCTCTCACCCCTCAAGCATCAAGTCACCGCGTCATCGTTTCCTCTCACGCAAATCAGCAGCCCATTCACAGGCCACTGCGGACATCTGTTACTTATTTCAGCACCTACACTATACCCCCGGGAAAGGCCGGCCAGGCACCAGGATGGAGAGTTGGGCTAATGCTAATGATTGCGAGCACGTGGTGCAAGAAAAGGCAAAATCTGAGATAAAAATGTTGTATTGACCAGCACTGAAACATAGAGGAACTGTTATAAACATCCTGGTGAAGTACCAACTGACAACGTACAGAGGTCTATAGTACATAAGGGCAACAACAATGCAAGCAAAGATAAGTATATAAGTTTAATATAATAATAATATTCTATTATTATATACCATGTGTCATGTTTGTGCGACATTATTGTGATGCCATTTTAACCAGGAGAGTTTTGGCTTCAAGAGATCATCCTGGTTAAATAAAAAAAAATAATGAATTAAAATGAATTGGTGAAAATCCCAGGGCATCTCCTTCTGACATCATGAAATTAATATGAGATGGTTCAACTGGTAACTGCAAATGATGACAAATCATTATCAACAACACACTTAGCAGCACAAGCCATATGTTCAGAGCAGGAGTTTAAAGCATGTTGCAAGCAGAAAGAATAGCTCACTACTTCCCCACCTATTTGCATCTACAGTATCTCGCTGTGTTTGAGTGGCTGCAGTCCTCCTCTGCACTATGTTCAACTGCTAACTTCTTAAGCCCAACACAGTGTAGAGCAGCTTGTAAAATGCCACAGAGGGTACAAAGGAGCAGAATAGACGGCCATCTCACAGCGACAGCTGGATGTGTTTAATATTCACTGTTACAAGCCGGTGTTAGGTAGCTCAAACGCAATCCAGTCAAAATGCCAGGCTAGTGTGTGAAGGGAAAGAACAAGCAGCTCTCATCACAGGAATTAGGGCTCAATGTAAGTGAGAAAAAGACAATACTCCTCTCTGAAGCACAAATGGCCCAACAAAAAATCACCAGAAATGGAGATACATTAAAGGGGTGAAAAGCAAGACTGAAAAAGAAAGACAAAATAAAACAAACTAAATTAGCAGAATGCTCTTCTGAAGTCTTCAAAGAGCCTGCAGATAAAAACTCATACTGCTAATTACTGTTCCAAGAAGCATGAAGGGCAATTCCCCATGAGAGATAGTAAGTACATGTGCGGATGTGATGCAGAACCACAAACTCCCACAAGAAACCCACTGAACCTTCATGTAAACAAGGTGTTTTATACACATCAACACTGAAAGGTTCCACTTCACAGCACCCAACTCTGTCTAAATCTGAATCACAAACACGCTGGGATGTAGGCGCGGCTGCTCAGAAGTTAGAGAGGGTCATCAATTGATCACATGGTTGGCGGTCCGATCCCCAGCTCCTCCTGCCCACATGTCGAAAACCTACACAACACTTTAAGGATAAATCCAGTTTAAGGTTACTACTTATTTTGGTAGTTTTGGCCACTAGTTATGATAGTAATTAGCAAAACCCCTCCCCCAAACAACGACTGTCCAATCATAGATTAGCAATTATAACTACGCTCCAGCCAAACTCCTTATCCAAGAAAAGCCCTTTCTCTTGGAAAGTTCAAAGTCGGTCTTGCTTTTGTCTGAGGACAAGGACCAATTGCTTCAAAGATGACTAAGAATTTGTAAATTCTATATCTGCCGACTTTATATCTGTTCACTGCATTTGTGTCGTGTGAGAATGGAAAGCCTGACAGAAGGAGCAGTAGTAGTTTAGGTGGGCGGGGCTTAGTGAATGGTCAATTGCTGGGATGGTGGTAAATGGTCACCTGTTACCTTGAGTAAAAAGCAACGTGATGACCTCACATACAGCACAGTGGGTGTACCACAGACAGTAGAGTTTCTCTGTACAGTAGCTTAACATATCCATCAGTCTGTTGAAGTGTGCTATGACCAGACTAGCAGAAGGAATGTAGACAGCTGTGTGATCTCATGGCCCAATGTTAATAACCAGAACAACTGCAGTCAACCTGAAATGGAAACCTCACATCAACTCGGGAAGGAGTGGACAACGGGAGAGCAGCCAGATTGGGGTGAATGGCACTCTACATGAGCAGGTGAGACAAAGGGCTCAGCAGCTGAGTCCTGCCAAGTGGACAAGGTGATGGAGATGAGAGGATGCGCTGGCAGAGCAGCCGGCATTCAACATGCCCAGACTCACGCTATCTGTGCCGGGGGGATAAACAGGCAGCAGATGCACTCATTGCCATTGCCTCGCCTGGTTTACGCCAACAATGATGCATAGACATGTCTCACTAACGCATGCTACACCTGGCTTAAATCCAAATGCTGCAATGTGTCAGGGTAAACTCCGCAGTCAATCCAATAATTTCGTTAGACATGTATGGACGTTTTTATATTTCTAGTTTTGGAATTGTGTAGAAATCCCTTAAATTAACTGAACTGAGATTGTACTGATCCTAGTGCTGCCACACATTCCCACTTGCCCCCACACACTTGTACAGTCATGTGGAACAGCGGACTGAGCACACTGTCTTGGGAGCATGCTGCTGGTCAATGAGCAGCTGCACTGTCCCGGCTCAGAGTTAAACAGTCCAGACACAAGGTTCTCCTGCTGGTCTGGTGACATAGGATGGCAGTGGGTCACATCTATCATGTTTTAGGGGTATGTTCAGACTAAATACAAGGAATTCCTTGTATGCTTTGATATCAGTCAGAGGCTGAGCAGTCACACCTCAGCACAGGCTCAGTCAAAACTCCATCTGATGTTTGATGTCAACAAAGCTATTCATTAACACAGGGACATATGATCACCAACATGTGACTGTATCGACCCAAAAGCACCAAAGGTATCTTTCAACTATACCTACAGCATTGGAGGAGTGACTCACCCCCAGCCTATTCAAACATATAAGATAACCAAGTAAAGGGAGGGCACAACTAAAGATCACAATTCAGTTTCTGGGTTTTGATAATCTGTCATAGTTAATTAACAAAATTGATTAAATCTGTATGAACAGCATGGACAAACGTATGCACGCACGTCTGATTTGATCTGTCTCATCAATATCAGCAGTCCTGCCGGGTTGCTGTAAAGTGTATCCGTCTGAACACGAACTCCATAGCAACAGAGTGAATGTCTCCTTGAGGCAGAGAATGTTTAAGTAGCAGAATGGAGAGGTGGGCAAAAATAATAGACTGCTAGCCTTAACCTGAGGGGAGTCACTCCTCTGCTGCAGCCGCACGACACTTGCCATTAGCGAGTTTGATGTACGACATGGCGAGCGCAGAGATGCGGTGCATTATGCATGATTGTTGGGGACTGGGGAAAAAACTAAACATGTGCCCTGGTGTATGATGGGAATGGTGTCGGTGGGTTGGGGGTAGTGGAAAGACAAGAGAAGGAGGGGTGAGGGCGAAACGTTCGGTATGAAAGATGAACCTGAACCTGACAGCTCAGATATAATACTTCTTTAACGGTCATGTTGATGAAGCAGAATGTGGGGAAACTGATTTGTGCTCAGTGCACATTAGGGAAGAAAGAGTGATGTAGTTAGCCGGGTAATTAGTGCAGTTGTAAGTGAGGTCACTGGGATGAACCCTTAACAGCTGGTGCTCTGACTCCAACTACCCATGCTGGCTGTAGAGCACACACACGCACACACACACACACACACACACACAGCCAGTGAGATTTCCACAGTTTCCCTTTCTGCAATAATCCCGGCCTCCCCGTTCTTCTTCACTATGCACAATCAGGGGCAGTCAATGCATCAATCAGCAATCAGGCTTCAGCTTGCTGGGGGACACATTCTGCCTCAGCCTGCTTCATTCTCATGTTGCCTACTCGCCCGCTCACCCTCCCGCCCGCCTACACCATCCCATAAGTGTCTAATTTACTAGGCAATTTGGAAGGAGCCACTGTGGGGCTCTGAACAGGGATGTAGCATGACTTCTGTTTGGCTTGTTTTCCCCGTGTTGCACCTTAGCTTTTCCTTTGTGCTCCATAGAAAATATTCAGATGCACAAGCGTATCACGTTAGCTGCAGTGTTGAAGCATTTCTGCCAAATCTCCTTTGCTTCCTATCTTTACCCTCCTCAGACCCCCCCACCGCCTTACACACATTTGTTAATCAACCAAAGTGAGGTGAGTGGGGTGTGTGTGTGTGTGTGTGGGGGGGGGGGGGGGGGGGGGGGTTACGCGGGAATGGGGACCGAAATTAATAGTAATTTGCATTTGGACGTGCGACACTGAAACGGACCAGGGAAAGAGAACGTTTGTGGCGAACGTGCAGTGGATTAAGGAAACTGGATGCTATGTCCCAAGATGGTGTACCAATAATTCCAACATAAGTTGCTCACTGGACGCACACTGTACACTGAAGCTTTTCAAGCTTCTGCATTTTTGTGCCCATAGAGGGTGTGCATTACAGACCTTTTAGCTGAGCTGGCTGACTTCCTGCTGACTTTTTATTGTTTTTATTTATTTTATTGGACCCAATGGATCACATTTTCATAACACAAAGAGAGACACCTCAGAGTGTTTGGGACTCTTTGAAAAATGAAATCAATATTTTGTCTCTTTTGTAATTATGTGCATGCAGGGGGAAAAGTTTGCTCCCTTGTCCTTGCTGATAATGGCCCGACCCAAGAGACACTTGGCGTCTCCGGGACGGCTCATGTCATCTTAACAAAAAGCCTAGATGGTTTCTTTGCCTTCTCTTGCCTAGTTTGACTTCTGTGTGCTGCTTGCTGCGACGCTGACCCACACGAGCTGTACTACTGTACTGTAGGCAGAAGGCAGAGCCCCCCTTCACTGCAGAGTGACTTTCATTCATGTGGTAACTTTCATCGTTGGTACATCCCCAGGTCAGGAGAATTATTGCAAAGTATTATTGGAAACTTTCTGGTTTCCGTTTGTAGTCCAATTAGTATCGACCAATCAGGTTTGAGCAGACTGTGGTTGCATGCAGGTGGACAGTCCGTGTGGAGAGCAGGAGAGGTGGAACGATCTCGGACGCTATCGCCTGATGACGATTTAGCCTTTTTTCCCCTCAGAACCCTAGAGATGAGATTTTAATAAAATGTATAAATGTAAAGCCATTTATTAACACAAGGGCTTAAGATCCCCAAGATATGATTGTATTGTTCAAAAACACAGAAGGCTTCTTTCAGCAGTACATAACAGGTCACTTCTTACGCAGCTGCTGCATTTGAGGAGTGACTCACCTCCACCCTATTCAAAGACACACAAAGTAAAGGGAGGGCACAACAAAAGATGCACACTGCCAGAAGATACCTTCCATCCAGGGAATACTGTCAGGGTTAAATTAGTCTACGCATTCTGTAGTTGATGACAAGATGCAGGTTCACACAGAGCACAGACAGCAACGCTGCAGCACACAATGCCAGTTTGGAGGTTTTTTACTAGATTTTTCCGATCAGGAAAAGGAATTCTTGGCCTGGATATTTGTTATCCATTAACCGGATATCCGATGGCTACACCGAAAGACTCGAAACATTGGCCCTCGACCCCAGAGGCTAAATTGTAATCAGGCGATAGCTGATGAGTTCTAAGATTGATTCCAAAGTAACTTATGTACGTCACACAAGTTGTAAAAGATGGCAAGCTGTCAAATCGTTCCATTGACTAGTTGTCAGTAAGTTTACAGACCATCATGATCATATCAAGTGATGCACCTGAGAGGGAGGTGGAGAAGAGGAGTCGTGAAGGACTGTGCACGTGCATTATGGCGGCGTTACGTTTGCTCTTGGCCTGGAACTCTCTCTCACACATCTACTGTACAAATCCCAGTGGAAAACCACTCTCATCATCTTTACCTAACATTCCCTCACTCCCTCCATCTTTCACATTTATTTATAACCATCACGGAGATGGGGGTGAAAAGGTGGAGTAATACTTCAGCGTCTTTGGGGATTTCCTCCAATCTCTGCTGTTTCATTACAAAATACAGAACCAGGAAGCCCCCCCCCCCCCCCCTCTAGCTTGCGCCTTGCTGCTGATCGCCTACCATGAAGAGCAAGAAAGCTAAAACCACTGACTGCTGCATATTTCAGATGCACGTCAGATATAATCTACAGATATAATATAAAGTAATATCTGGATGCTCGCTTCATATTCCTGGCAAATGAGAGCAAACCACAACACAGGCCCATTCACTCACTTAAATGAAGCTATTCATCTGTATGTTATCCCTCGCTTACAGGTCGCACAGAGAAGCAGCCACGTGGATGCTGGTGGTTTTTTTAGGGGGCTTAATGTGTTGATAAGCTTGTGTAGACACAGTGAATTATTCAGTGACTTAAGTGGGTTGTCCTGCCAGCTGAAACTGCTAATGTGAGCTGCCACCGTTAATGATTGTTTGCTGTTCATCTCAAAGGTAATTTAAAATTGACAAGTCACCGCATTGTGAACACGGTGGGAGAACATCAGGAAGAAGAACTGTAAGGTTTCACTTTACAGCGTAGCAATGAGCAGGAATGATGCCCTCCTCACCCTCTCTCTTACCAGCGGTGGATGATGTCACCTCTCCAGAGTAACAGCCTGGGAGTCTTACGTAATACAAGGGCAAGGCTCCGTATGCTCCGGGGGGGCGGGTGGGTGTAGAGGGCACTTAGGGATGTGTGTGACAGAGCGAGAGCGAAAAACACACAGCGAGGGACTGCAAATGTGTGTGTGTGTGTGTGTGTGTGTGTGTGCATGTGTGCAAAGTTCTGCCCTGCACCCTTCTCACTGATGATATAATACTTTCAGGCCGTTGTCATGGAAACGAACAGGCACCAGGGGCTAGATTTGGCATTGGGGGGGTAAGATGATGAGGGGAGGGGGTTGTCTAACTGTATTTGGAGATTTGGATGGCAAGCTCTTATTTTGATTGCACTGTTTGTGTGTGTGTGTGTGTATGTGTGTGTGTGTGTGCACAGATGCTGTGGCCGTTGCTGAATTGCTGTTCTGATGACTAAGCATATATATATATAAATATATGTATATATATATGTATATATTACAGTTTGGTACAGACCAGAGTCGACCTCTGGAGTAAAGAGAGGATTTCACAGTGTGTGTGTGTGTGTGTGTGTGTGTGTGTGTGTGTGTTACAGATAAAGAGACAGAGAGGGAGACAGACAAACACATTACTATTTATGTGACACAATGTTGATATTCTCAACTTGAGTGAGGTTAATATTAGTATCGCCAACAGAAGTGATGGCCAAAACTACCAAAACAGGTGGCAAGTTGTGATAAAGCAGAATTCTGTCTCAAGTCCTGTGGGGTTGCCCAGTAGTCGTAATGAATTATTCACAGTTATCTGTCACATAAATGCTCTGGATCCCACAGTTAGCAGAATTGACAAGGGGACAGTTTTATACAGTGAAATGCCACAGTGGAACTGATCAGCTCTGAGGCAGCCGCGGTGATGATGAGTTAACAGTTAAATATGCCAATAATGAATTCTCTGCTAACTCACTCCACATGAGGCACTATGGGTTTGCAATACATCCCCCTCTGCTTTCGCTCGTCAAACCGCCATCAACTGGAGGCTATCCGGCCCATTATGAATTTGCATCTCACACTTCTGCTGGCTAATTATGCACAATGGGAAATGTTTGTTTGTGTGTGTGTGTGTGTGTGTGCATAATCAATGTGTGTTTTCCCTCTGTGAAAAACAACACATAAGATATCTCCTGAATTACGCTATAGTCACTTCCCCAGTAGCAAACGGCTGTAATTACATGGCGGTGTAATATATTTGGACTTCTGGGTCTTTCAAGGGAGTGATCAAACAGGTAAACTCCAAAGACCATCTTTTCACATCAGTTTTGTTTTTTAACTAACTGTTCTTTGAAGGATCAGTAACTGACTGGACACATTTAATCACCATCTAAACGCAAATCTCTAGATAATGGAGAAAAAACAGATATGCCACAGCTGGCATGTACACTTATTTTGTATCTAGTCAAAGGGAATAAGCTCACTGAAGCACAGCGCAATCGCTCGGAAAACAACAACAACAACAACAACAACAACAAAACTGACTTTCCTCCTGATTTAGAAAAAAAGAATAATATGTGTTTCCTAAAGCTGTGTCATGAACAGCCACTCAGGTTAGGGCAGACAAATCCATACAGCTCGGAACGATAAAACAGAGACCTTAAAGTGTCTGACAGCATTATGGATCTCTCCAGAGAAACTCTGAAATCTCACGGGAGGTTGAGTCGTTGCAGGAAGACAAAAGGATCTCACCTTTTAACTCTGTGTGGAACCTTTCCATCATGTTGTCAGACACTTACAATGACAGTCTGAGCCTGTCAAGCACTTTAAGTGCACATGCTTTTCATGTTGCAGCCCGTTTACAGGTGCTGGTGGAGGTGATCTACTGGACCACTTCCAAAACTTTACTGTTTGACACTTAGATGCCAAAATGTGTAAAAATAAGGCCGAGGTTTAAGAATACTGGAAGTTTCCCTTTAGACCTGTCTGCATGAGAACAGTGTGCTGCTCTTTTATTGTTAAGATAGGAAAAAGACAAAAAGGTGAAAGAGAGTCTGGGGCAATGCTTGCTGGATGAAAATGACAAATATTATAGTGAACTTCAGCCCCCGCACCATATGGCTAGAAGCAAAGCGTTCTGGGAGTTTGACTTGACAGGGGTTGGGAGGCAGAGCAAAGAGAGCGATGAGAGCACTCCCTCACACAGATGATGGAGAGGTTTCATTCTAGCTGGTGTCACAAAGAGATGTGAAGCTGTTGATGCTTTAATAGTGCTGGGACAACAAAAAGCAAACATGAAGGACAATTAAAAAAAGAACAACAACCAGGGGGAAGAGGGCGCTCAGCATAACAAAAAGAAAAAGAAAAGAAAAGGTGATTAAAGTTGCATCCCCCGCCCTCTGGGATCTGTAGAAGCTCATCCCCGTGTACATCTCGTGCATATTCTGAGTGCACGTGGAGGGCTGGGGGCCTCTTCTGCACATGCTCAGTGGGCGATGATGATGCGGGCTGACACATTGCATGTCGTGAGCGTAGTTACCGTGCTGAGTAATGTGACATTTAAGGACTCCCCCCCCCCCCTGCACAGTTTGTAGCACGCACACACTATGCCTGAACAAACACCCATGCACACACAAACGCAGATGTGCTCGCATGCACACAAACACATATATCATGAGTCCAGCTCCCTTCAGCTGAGAAGACAGAGTTTCTGCATGGTTTGAGTGGGACACATCACTCACTAGCTCATGACTCTGTGTTTGTTCTCTAACACTGATCCTCTTTTCACTCTTTGTTGTCCAAGATTTCTTGGTGGGGACCACAACATTATGGTTGTGGGCTGGACAGCTAAACTCTTAGCTGAAACTCACGATAAAGCTCTGTATAGTCATACTACGACTTGAGACACGTTGCAGTAGGAAAAGCACAGAAGTAAATGATGAAATGAAGGATGGCTGAATTCCAATTAGCTGCTTCGGGGTTCAGGGTCCAGGTTTTGTGCGTTCTGGCTCGCTGTCACACTGTCATGTCTTACTGGGACACTGGAATACAACGGAGACAGTGTAAGTTACACCTGTTCATTTCCAAAAGGTCCATCACTTGTTTGGTGAACCCATTCGCTCAACATACCCTAATGTACTTCATTGGTACATTTCCCAGAATGCATTTCAACAACACACTAAGAATGGGCCTGAATGTGAAGCATTTCAGTTGTGGAATCATGTTACAAACAGCTACAGTGAATGTAAATAACGCCAACATTAAGTTTTGTAGAGTTTGGCACATTTTGTGACGTTGCTGTCTATGTAGAAAGTGGAATCTGTGCCTCTTCTTTGACAGACCTCCTCTGGTGTGACTGCTCAAGCTTGTTCATAATGGCCTCAACCAACATGATGTACTTGTGACACAAAACCCTTGTGTTTAGTCATGATGTGTTTGAATTGATAGTTGAAATAAAAATTGCATCAAAGCAGTAGTATGGCATGGTGCGTTGAAGCTTTTCATTTGGATCAGTATTTATTTGTTTGAACAGTGTGCCACCATCTATCATTTGAAAACATAAATTTAATTGTAGCATAAAGGTTACAATGTTTGTTTTTTGCTTAAGCTGTTTTAGAGAGGTGTTGATTCATTTGTGGTGCAGTTGCATTGTAATGCGTTTTAATGAGAGGTGTTTACTTTAGATTAGTTTATATTTAGTCCCCCCATCATTGAGAAATGACCCAGAAATGCAACACACAGTCAGCGGCGTGGTGTTTTAGCGTGGATTACGTCACTGTAGCGGCTCAGTGGGCTCCTGTACAAGCTTATGGTAATACTGGTATGATTGTGTGATCATGTGTACTGTATGTATTAAGCTGGATGCACGGTAATTTGACCACCACTGAATGAATAAAGCTGAAAAAAGTAAAAATGTACCCATACATGAGGTTTGGCTGAGATATAGAAATGTTGCCAAATCAAATTAAGCTATAATTATATATTTTAGATATATTTTCAGGGAAAGATTTAGGGAATCTCTTTCTAAAACACACCCGTCTGTCTCATTAAGTAACTAGAAGATCTCTCATCAGTCCCATCAGCCTTTGCTTTCAGGTCAACAGTATGTGAGAATGGCTCTTAACTGACCACATCCAGCATCAGACCTCATGTCACATCCACCAGCACAATCAGCAAGGTCAATCAGTGTGACATAACTCACGGGGCTAAGATTGGGCACCACCCTGGCCTTTCAATATATCGCCGGTGACTCACTTTTAAACAGTGTACATCACCATGGTAACACAGGCTGCACAGCTCACTCTGGAGCAGGTTAAGATCAGTCTATTGAATCCATGTAGAAGGCTCAACCCCTCGTGATTCATCTCTGTGGAAAAATGGCATCACTGCTGCATTCAGATCAGATGAGAAAATGCATTGCAACAGTGATTTATTATAGAAGAGATACATGTTTGTAGCATTTCCAGAGCATTTGCCCTCTCTGGCTTTAAAATATAGCTTCCAAGAAATAGCAGGTACCTTACAAAACATTATTTAAATATCAATAATGAATGGATTTCTTTGTCTTGCGCGGACATTTTTCATATCAGTGACTTGAAGCAATAGCATGTACCCACATTCCCATTACCTCAGCATGAGGCCATCTTAGCGAATATAAAATCTTTTCACATGTTCAGTGTGGTGACACAGTACTGCATCAAAGGTTTCAACACTGTGCCCCTAATGGTACCGATAAGACTATTGACTTATATATCTACACTGTCTGCAGTTTTCCTTCTCCTTGCTCTACAGCCTCTAAGCAGCAATGATGCTTTTCAATGTTACAGTAGTTTGCTTGTTTATTCATCATCACTTCTCCTTTTACAGTTTACAAAGAGTGCTGAAATTGTCTGTTGCATATTTTCACATACTTCTACATTGTACCAAATTATATTCTGTTATTTGTATTATATATATATATATTGTATTATATATATATATATATATATATATATATTCATATTTTTTTTGTTATTGCTTATTTTATGTTATAGTTGTGTGCCACTGCTGTATCTTATTACTTTTGCCACTGCAACAACCTCATTTCCTGACAGAGATTGACTTTATCTTACTTCATAATGAAGGTACTCAGTGGAGGTTTTTGTAAATAGAGTTCTGTTTACATTCAAGGTTTCCCACTAAACACTGTGTGTATCTCAGAGGATATAATGGATATGTTGAATGCATTTTTGCATCTTTCCACATGAAACACTTGCAAAGCCACTTTTTGGAAGAATTTGAAAGCTACATTGTTTACACCCATGTTTGCTAGCTGGCAGTATTTTTCATTGCCTTTACTAACACATTGCTGCATATCTTTGCAAATTTCCATCAACGAATTGTCAATAATGCCCGACCAAATACGTGGTGGAAATTTGCTTTGTTTTCTGACTGAAAACACCTTTACAATTTAGGGATCTCCTTTTAAGGAAGCTAAAAACCCAATATCTTCTATATTCACAGCTGGTCGGTAAACAACGGAATATTAAGTAGCAGCTAATGCTACCATGCTACAAGTAAACAAAGTTCACCTGGGGCCAGTGTGATTGGCCCCGCACCGTAATGCTGGGTTGCTGAGTTGATTCTCTCTGCAGCATAAATGCACTACTCACATTCAAATGAATGGAAAAATCAGCGTTTTCGCCGCAGCGCCTGATTCTATCTAAATGCAGATTCTTTTCTGTGAGTAACTTGATAATAGGATGACATTACACTTGTCTGTCTGGTTAAAGTGTTCTCTACTCTTGCACCACTGTACAACTGTCCAACTCAAACATCCTCTATTGTCCCTACTTGCCATCCCTCAACAGTTGTGTTTACATGTCATCAAATTATGCAACCCACTCTGATTAGGACAATAATTCCGTGTAGCTGTTTACATGCCTATCCCTTGGTAGATCTCAAACTGCCTGCTCTACCATTTGGGATCTGTGGACCTGTCAATCATCATCAAAGCCTCCCAGCTGCTCAGCTTCTTCGTGTGAAAAGCTTATCCTCAGATAAGGCAACGTGACAGACTGAAATACTCGTATTCAAATAGCACATCAGACACCTTATCACATACTCGTAATGCAATTTAACCTCTTATGAGATACTGCGCAGCACATGTGTGTTGGCTGGCTTAGTCATGCAAAGGCAGGGTGGGTAATTGCCTTCACAGAATACTGTTATTCTTTCTATCAAACTCCTGGCTGCTGCCGGTCTCTTTCAGATGTACAATCAGGGCTGCACCATTAACGGAACCCTGAAAAGACAGGAAGACAATGGCCCCCCCATTAAATAAAGAAACAGTGAGAATCAAGGGGATACATTTAAACATCAAGGAGCTGTGATACCTCATTACTTACTCAGATGTAAGGTGACATCAGCAGCCCCTTGATCTCAATGAGAAATGTTATATTTCTTCCAGTTAGCTAATGTGTAAAGAGGACCGTGTAAAGTTGCAGAAAAACAAAACAGAGCATTTATCATGTTTAAGATGAAAAGTAAATGCAAAGAGTGATGGAGAAGAAGAAAAAAAAAAGAGACCATGATAATGTAATCACATCGTGTGGCCAGGAACCCTTGTTGCATATCTTCCTCCTCATATCCTGTCAGCGCTTTTTTTTTGGTCTCATAAAGATATAAAATGCCAAAAATGTCCAAATGGAAACAACTGAGGCATGCAGAGGAGCCTGCAACCCAGTAAGTAGTTGAACTGTACACTCAGCATACAGTTTGGGAAAATACTTTGTGAGGGAGCCTTTATGTCCTCCAAAGCTCTTTGGAAAGTGCCAGTAAAGGAGGATGTTCGTGGCCCTCAGGAAACGGGCTCAACATCGCTCATCGCACCAGGAGGATGAATCTTTAAAGGTGTGTCGAGCCACTTTTGCTGCTGGCAAACAACCTGAGCTCTATAATTCAGCAGGGGAACTGGGAAGCATTTCCTCCGTATGTGGAAAGAGGTGGGAGAGAGACGCAGAGAGGGAAGAAACAATCAATGAGCAAGGAAATAAAGGGAAACAGCAGCAGGATACAAACAGAACAGAAAGAGTGAGAAAGAGTGAATGTAGAGGGGACTGTGACTCGCTGAGCTAATTGCTGTGATGGATTGGTCTTAATTCCCTGAGCACGGAGCTCCTGCAATAACACAACAAGAAGACTTTGCCGAACTGCACGTTAGGCAGTTATGAAAGAACTTTGCCACCATCTGCAACTGTTAATACAGTTGTCATTGTGTTGGGAAGGCAGCAGCAGCCCACTCACAGCTCATATTGGAATATGGCAGAAGTGATTTCTCAGAGGAAATCATTCAGGGAGCTCCCCCGGTCAATTTTGTACTTGATTAGTGGAGGTTGAGGTATTAGGCAGTCATCATCTTTTTTTCTGATTTGATTAATTCATCAGCTGTATTAATGTATGGTGATGCTTACTTATTTGCCTCTGGCACATGGGGAAGCGCCAGGTGGCTACCCACGTGAAGCGAGTGAAGCAGGAGCAAAAGATATACACCAAGTCCTCACACAGGGGGAACAAACTGGCACACACACAGAAACCAGGGCCAGCACCCTCGCATTAATCAATACTATTCTCAAAGAGGCGGTTCAACGTGCGCACACCCACCACATTTCTCACAGGGAAGCCCTGATTAAGTCATAGCAGCCTCCTTTCCTAAAATGTGTTGAGTCGGAGAGGAGAGGAAAAAAAGAGGAGAGGAGAAGAGCAGAGAAGAGAAGAGAGGGGTGGAGAGGAGAGGAGAGGAGGAGAGAGGAGGAGAGAGAAGAGGAGAGGACAGGAGAGGAGAGGAGAGAAGGAGAGAGGAGGGGAGAGGAGGAGAGGAGACACATGTATGGGGTACCCAGACTGCTATGTGTCTAATCACACAGCCAGTGCTACTGAACACAGAGCTGCTCAGGGGGCCACATTAACCACCTGTGTCTTTGAGAGAATGGCTGTAAGAAACAGATGCACCGGGACTGTGGCGGTGTGTGTATGGAGGGACGGATGAAAGACACAAGAGTATATTTTCAGATGAAAAGTACAGTATGACTAATGTCTTATTGCTTAGACATCTTATTCTTATTCTAGTCTTATTTTCTACTATAAACGTGGGGCATCAAAGCACAACGTGGCCGTGGACACCAAGTCTGGGCAGCAAAGTCATTAAAATGAATCACTCTGGCTTTCCATGATAAAGGAAAGGTCAAGAGCAGGACAGAGAGGGCTGTTTTTGATTTCTTGTGTACACACACACACACACACACACACACACACACACACACACACACACACACACACACACACACACACACACACAC
>JAVQJL010067933.1:0-20217 GCA_036024295.1 Nannoperca obscura
TTGAAAGTTCGTTTAGAAAGAGAAAGACAGTGCGCGAGAAAGTGTCACTGCAGAAACAATCTACCTTCATAGTCCATGGCCTGTTGTTAAAGCTATTTGATGTAGCAAAGCCTGTTAACACTTAATTTATTATAGGTTATTATTATTATGTATAACAGGTTACACTTTGTTTTTGATTTACATTTTTTTAATTTATTATTATTTATAACAGCTCAGGTCCATTCCAAGTAACCTAAAAATAATATTTTGGGGCAAATCAAACATATCTTTACATGTTGTATAGCTTATATTTAAGTTGTTAGGAAGAACATTTTTTGGTAAGTTTTTATCCGATTCATCGATTAATCGTAGAAATAATCGACAGATTAATCGATTATCAAAATACTCGTTAGTTGCAGCCCTAAGTAGCAGCGGAGTGTAATAAATAATGAAAAGGCCACTAAAGCTCCTTACATATGAATTGAGTCAACCTTGCAGCAGGAACAGACTTCCTATTCGCTTGCGAGTGAAGTGACACATCAGAAATGGTGAACTGCAGTTATTTTAGAGTTACCATCTGTGAATTGAGGAAACCAATCAATCATCCTTAAGTAGTTTGTGAGTAGTGAGGAACATCTACAGAGCAAAACATTGTCCTGTTCTTCATGTTATAATTACAGGTTCTTTGTGACCATTTACCCTGCAGCACATGACTGGCATTAGCGCTAGCAATTACTTAGGGATCTAAATTATTAATCCTTCCTTTCTTATATCGAAAAGCACTTAATTTCTCCACTCTGCATGACAGCCTCAATTCCTCTAGGCCTCCTCTCTGAACAGCGAGGTGAGGTGAGGTGGCTGGGCAGATCACCACAAACAGCTGCAACTAGTAGTGTGGACTATTACTAATCATTCATCACCTGAGGCAGAGGATCACTCTGCCAAAGAAACACTTTCACAAACCGAAGGCGTGTGACTTGTCGCCTATGAAGAATAGTTTAGATGTTCTAGTCATACAAATATACATATTGATCCACTTCTATCAAACAGCACAGCGTGTGCAATAAAAAACGCACACACACACACAAAATCAACAGTCTACAATGTCAATATGTACCACTGATTTAAGTGCTCACATGGTTTTCTGATGCTGGTGTCAAATAATCACACATAATAAAGACCAATTTTTTTTTTGCCATTGCAGGTCACGGCTATAAATACACTTATAAGCCTTATTGTTTTATTCTTTCAGATTGAACTCTTGGTAAAGCATAGGCCTACCATTTCAGGCACCCCAGGATAAAATCCAGAGTGAGTCAGCCTAACTAGTCGAGATAAAGATGTGATATTCTGAAAAGTTGTCTGCTGCTTAACTCTTTCATTTCAGGACATGCTTGTCTGTAGTAATTGGAGGGGCCTTGTAATGGGCTTACAGAGTATTATCGTGCTGCAATGTGACTCCCCAAAAAATGAGACCAAGGTAAATAAAGTGCAGGCTAATTGTTGCATGACTGAGACAAGTCTGGAAATATACAGCTGATTTTTAATGTTTCCTATTGAGCTTGGCATTCGTAAAAGGTTGTTTTCTCAGATGAGCTTTGTGATGGAAAACAAAATCACAGCTGCTTGTGTCAGAGCTCACTGAGAATTAACCATTTCTCTAAAATGAAACATGCTTAGATTCTTAAGCCTTGGGTTGTTGTTGGAATTGAGACAAGACTAGAGCATTTAGGAGAGATTAAAAAACTACTGGCCCTGGCTATGATAGTGTTTGGAGGCTGGTAATCTCGTTACTCAGTGACAGCAGTGAGAAGTTGAGCTTGTTTCTGCTCAGCACTTAAACAGGACTCCTCTGTCACCTTACTGAAGTTATCAAAGGGAGAGGGAGGAGTCTGGGGTCTGGGGGACAGCTGGGTCTGCTGCCAATGGGACCCCTTCCCTGTAACCACAACTGAGAGAGGATAAAGGGCCGACAAGACACAACAAAACAAAAGGTGGGATCTTGCGTCACCACACACTCTCCACAGCTGAGAGATTATGTTACAACTCAGGGTCTTAAATATAGAGGGACAGTTTTACTCAGTCATGTCCTGCCTGGTAGAAAGGTTAGAGCAACTACACTTCACAGAATGAATTCACCCAGAGAATGTGATTAAAAAGAAACACACTAAACATTCTCTTAGATTAACAAAACTAAACATACAACAAGGCTTGAGGAAGCAACTTTGTTGGAAGCAAACATGTTTTGTGTACATTAGTAACACCAACATGTAAGAAACTATGTGTTTATTCTGAGGTCATAAAAACCTCCATGTTTTAACAACAAAAAAATAATCTAGAGATACATTAAAGTCAACTTGGTCTCTCTAAAAACTGAAATTATCTGAAGCAAGAAGCTATTATAAGACCAGCACATAAAAACTGCCTCTGCTCTCAGTCCTGTGCATCACATGATATTCAGTCATGGTTCAGAGACAAATGATTTTATGGTCAAAGTTTACAACTAACTTTTACTAATGTTTACTAATAAAACACCTGAGCAAGATTACAACTGATAAGAGAGAAAGGGTGAGTCTGACCCAGGTTCTCTCTACATATTTCTAATTACAAGACTGATAACAGGGACATGATACTGCCCAGTCTGTACAGAGTTCAAGGAAGGAAGCCATTTAGCTACTGATTTTGATTGGACTGACTTGTTTGAGAGGAGGAACATCTAGTTAGTCATTAGAAATTATTCTAGACTGGATGACACAAGTTGATATGAGGGTCAGTAAGTGTAAGTAGTCTAGGCTGAGAGAGGTCAGTGGAGTAAGACAGTAGGTGACAGTCACTGGAAGGTTACAGTCAGCATGGAAGGCAACTTACTTTATCACTGGCAGTGTTTCAGCAGGCTGGCCAAAGAATACTAAGCCTTCAGGTGGTATAATTATGACACACTCTGTTAACTATGTCCTGACCACACGCTAGAATAGTAAGATCAGCTGAAATGACATTTTAAACTGATGTTAGATGTCTGAATCCACACTGAAATCTAGACTTGTGTAACTTCGGAATTTTGGAGAACATACAACATATTTTGAGGTCCTCATCAAATGATGAGGCGTTAGACAATTAGTTGGCATCGTAACATGAAGGTCAACGGGGGTAGTGAAGAAACACAAAGTTGAAGGTACTTACTAATAACAAAGAAAGGGGACGGGGAAAGCTGTACTGTAAGAGCAAGTTAACATGGTGTAGTCATTGCTGGCAAAAAAAAATGTCCAGGCGTCCAGGCCAGCATAGAGAGCAGCGGTTTATGTGCTAACGTTAGCTAATGAAACACGTTCACAAATAGTATATCTCATACGTTTTTTAGCATCCATATATAAAACAGCAAGAATAATGGATACTCTTAAAACCTTATACATCCTTTATGCAATTATAAGCCACGCATTTGGTCAACATCATTTCAAAATGTGGTAAGCTAGCTAACCTTAACTAGCTTGTCATTACGTCGTTAGCCGGCTAACGTAACGTTAGCTTGCAAGGCAACGTCCACAACTTTGACTGCTAAAGTGGCCTCAATGCCATTTCAAGTCCTCTTACCTTTGAATTGAGGAGTTTGGGTGCTAGCCTGCTGATGGTAAGAAAGGACATTGTGTCTGTGTAAAAGTTTTATTTCCACTTGTTCTTTACAACTAAGGAAGCCGCTGCCAGTGCACCGCGGAGCTGGTTGAAGGTGCCCCTCTAGAAAGCAGAAGGTTGAAGAGGGATTCAGGCCCGCAAGTAGCCGCATTGGTGATTGGGCGATGGACTGGATCGACTCAATAGCGTATACAGATTTGATTGGTTAGAGAACCATTGGGTGTACGCTGATTGGATAGAGGTCCTCCCTCTGTCTGTGACGTTGGCTGAAGACCGGGGTTTGTTCAAGAACAAGCTTTATAAACATCTCAACTTTTCTACTCAGTTGAAGCAATGCCACCGTGTTAATGAAAAAGAAGTTGAGCGCATCTGCACAGGTGCAATGAAAGGGCCTCTTACATGTGGCTCCAGTACAACGTACTCTGAGCTTTATCCATGAAATTCTCCAAAATATCAAAATGTGGCATCAAGATCAACGAGGGACATTAAAATGAAGACATGGTTACCTTAATTGATTTATAGCTTATTAGAAAACTAATATTATGCCTACATTGTTTATAGATTATGATCCCTTTCAGACCTGATTTGAAAAAACTCTAATATCAGTGGCCATAATCTGTATAACCATTTAGAGCAGTAATAGCAGATACTATTTGCTGTGGATGCCAAAGCGGTACATTTACAGAGATCAAAGTAAGTGTTAGCAAGCACATAAGTATTTTTTCTCATAATCATAATTATTCCTCCAAAATGGCTCTGTTAAACTACAGCCACAGTGATAAGTGAAGGAACCAAAGTAGATTTTTTGCTGTAAAACAAGAAGTTCAAACTTTATTGTCAAGGATTGCTGGAAAGTAGGAGTAGCCAGTTTTTGAA
Organism: Nannoperca obscura; assembly: GCA_036024295.1. NCBI lineage: Eukaryota > Metazoa > Chordata > Actinopteri > Centrarchiformes > Percichthyidae > Nannoperca > Nannoperca obscura. The sequence continues at coordinate 4,483 of JAVQJL010067933.1, forward strand.
GGGCATTAATTTTCAAACCAACTGCATGCAGTTTACCAGTATGGTTTGGTTGATAGTTTGATGGTCAAGCCCATTGTCCACTACCTTTATGGACTATAATATAACGGCTCAAAAGTTTGTCCAAAGAAATAATTGAATTCTGTAATACACAAGAAAAGATTAAAATGTCATGATGTATCAAAACAAAAACATACTGTACTTCCAAATACAGTACATAGACAGACCTAGATAGACAATCTTGCAATCATTGTTGTGACAGAGCTTGTGGTGCAGTTGCAAGTAATGCTAATAAAACCAGTGGATAAAGTCCACAAAATGTATTTGGCACATTTAAAATGATCCATATATTTTATTTAAGCCGGGAACTCACTGTAAAGATCTGCCCAGGGCAGTGACCAGTCAGGCCAGTTTGCGTGTTATCTTTGAGTTTAGGATTTAAATCTCTTGTATCAGAGCTGTCCCAGTTGATTGATTTTGTATGACTGGGATTTGCATTAATCTGAATGTGACCCATGAGTCTGAGCTGGTTTGTTAAAAAATCTGTAGGTAAATCTGAATACATTTGATGCAGTAATTTAATGTCTAAGGCTGAGTCTTCTTACAGCATCAATAAGGATTTTTATTCAATATTTTTTGTTCCCGGCTGTTGGCAGATTTTGCACTTTTAACCCTGACAGGTGAGATTTAGACTGGCAAAACACAGAAAATACAATGTAAACTAATCCACATCATGCAGCCATTACGACATGCATGTTTTAAAATCTTTGTAAACTTTTGGCAGAATCAGTAGCCTTCTAGTACACATCATCTCAAGTGAATTTTGAAAACAAACAACGCCTCAAACATACACCATAATAGCAGAAATAATTGTGTGCAATAAGGTGTACAGTAAATAAATGTATCCACAAGTTGTAGGAGGTGATCTCATGTGCTTGGTCCCCACTGCTGTGCTCTTGCACCTGGTAATCCGACCCAAGGTAATGCATAAGATGGCATACAGTCCAATAAGAGAGTCCTTTCAGAAGAAGGAATGGGGCTCTGGGCTCAGTCATCTTCTTCCTCATCATCTTCCACGGGATCTAGGAGGACACTGTGCTTCAAGCATGTCTGGAGGTAGTTCACCACTGTCCGCTGGAAGTGCTGGACGCTGCGCGGCTCCCTCAGGATGTGGCCCTCATCTGGGTACAGCTGCAGTGAGTAGTTGGCTTCCACCTTCACCAGTCGGCTCAGGAGCTCAGCGCTGTGCTGGAAGTGGACCCTCGCTGTGGCCAAACACATACATAAATTGAAATTAGGGGTTAAAAGATAAACGCAAGAATGAACCCTAAAACACAGTATAAAATTGAACAAAGTCTCACCATCTGCGGTTCCATGTAGGATAAGGAAGTTCTCATCTTTCAGCTTGTTTACCTCCTCCAGCAAAGAGGCAGTCTGAAAAGATATAACATCACAATATGAAAGTTGTATTAGGTAGCTGAAACTAATGCAGTCCAACACAATAGCCCCGCAGTAAATTCCACCTTTATAAAAGTTTAAATGTTAAGGTGTTGATTAAAGTCTGTGACTTTGTCTGATATTAATGGTGTGGACAAAATATTAGAAACACATCTCAGTTTAACACAACACATTTTAGTTGCACCAGAAACTAAAACTGACGAAATGACCATAATATCAAATCAATGCCTCTTTAAAAACGTTTAAACAAAAACTGAACATTATAACCATCATGAAGACTGGATTTATTGGAGGAGTATTGTATTCGACAGCATTAATTTTGGTTAAAAAACTTGCAACTGAGTGTATATCCACCATTATCATTAACTTATTAGAACCATTTACACCTGAATAGTAGAACTAATAGATCATAGAACTTTAGAGCCTCACAGAGTAAGCGTGCTCCTCCTTTGCTGGAAGGCCTAGATACCTCTCTGAGAATGCAGCACCTGAAATAAGCAGAATAACTTTTACTCTAATACATGACCTGTGTCTCTGTTTCATCACTATTTCCATGGCCTCAATGTTTGTATAGTTGATGGCATGATCTCTACTCACTATAAAGCCTGAAGTCAGTTATCGGCGCAACAGCGGCCGTGCACTGAAAGAGGTTATCTGTTTCAGCTAACATCTTGAGAGTTAAATAACCCCCAAATGCCTGTAGGGAAAAACAGACAAGTGCTAAAACAAACAAAGCATGTGATAGCTTTGATGGCTTCCACAGAAGTATTGAGTATCCAAATAAAGAAAATGTTGTAACCTTGCCATAGAGGACCATCCGACGACCATCAATGTAAGGCAGTTGCATCAACAACCTGTGGAAATATCACAAAATCCTGTTAGTTTACAAATTCACAGGCATTATTCTCATGTGTTGGTTATTTAGCTTTATGCTGTTGCATAACTGTACTGACTCTACAACTCCCAGATAATCTTTGACTCTAAGTGAGCCAAGCTTGCGTGGATCCACAGCTGTGGTCTTCTGTCCACGGCCAACCCCACTCCTGCCGTCCACCCAGGCCAAGGCCACATTGTGTGTGCCGGAGAGCACCTGAGGCCAGTCAAGGTCAAATTCCTCTGTCACAGACTGACTGCCAGGAACGCCGTCCCTGAGCGACAAAACAGACAGGATCAGCTAGTACAGTGGAAGCTGCAAAACAGGTGACAGTAAACAGACCGTAGCTGTCGTTCAGCTTGCTTGTTCAGTGACGCTTACACAATGATGAGGAGAGGGTGCAGGTTGGCCTCATAACCCTGAGGTAGAGATAGTTTCAGGTGTATGTCTAGGGAAAGCAAACAGGAGTTGAACAAGGTCAGCTGTCCATAGACATATTAGGATTGCTGCTACAGTTAGAGCCTCTGCCTGATTACATAAAAAATACTTTTTAAGAAAGAGTTCATCCTTAATCTGAAAATAACATCAAGAAACATGCACAAAAAGAATCCTTGGCGCTGGTCCTTGAAGGCAGACATTGATTCACACCAATGACCTAATCACTAAATCGAAGAAATTACTGCTTTGGTTGGTACTTAATTATATGTGTTCCTTCCAGGTTGAGATTCTTTAGAAGAACACTGAAGGTAATGCCTTGTGACTGTATTGGTGTGGACAATATCCAAATGTCAAAGCATAAAATATAGCAACTGGTTTCTTTGTTGTACCGTGGTTGTCTGCAGGAAGTGTCCTGAACAGAGTCTCAGTGAGCCTCTTGTCCTCCAGAGCTTCAGATAGAGGGCTGTTATCCTCCAAGACAACGTATCCTACAGGAGATAAAACACCAGTGTGTCAGATTTTTTATCGGTTGCATGCCAAATCCTCAATTATCGCCAAGGAAACAGCTCTGACTGAGAGCCACAGATAGAGGGCAGTGTTCGCAAGCATGAAATGAATGAATCTACATGCTAGGAAGCTCGAATACAGCGCCGTCTTCAGGCTGTCATGGAAAACTGCAGTGTGTGTGTTTGTGTGTATGATTATACCATTAGTCAGACAGGCAGATGTAACACTCACTGGAGGGGTCCTTTGTACTGTGAACTGTCACTTTAGGGATTCCTGGGCCTGGGGAATATTTCAAAAGACAACATTATAAAACAAACTGCCTGAGCAGCAGGAAGCTTTCATATTCCTTCTGAGTGTGTGTGTGTGTGTGTGTGTGTGTGTGTGTGTGTGTGTGTCTGATTTACCCAAGCAGTAGAGGGTGAAGTGGGTTTGATTAGGGCTGAATTCAGCTTTAAAAAAGCGGCATCCATCTATGAGGTTACAGGAGATGCACTGGCGCTGAAACACTCCATCCAGGTCCACACTTGGAAATATGGGTATTTAATAAGGGTTACTGACCACACTTTAAAAGAACAGGACAGTCTAAAGTCATTTGGTTTTCTCCAGGAGAGGGTCAATTGATTGCTAACATATTAAGGAAAATGTCAGTGTCTTGAGACAAACTATTCAGGTAGTTGACTTTTCCGAAACAAATGACTTTCATTAAGGCTAGACATAAAAGCCATTATACAGATTTCTCTGTTAGGCGGTGTCAAGTCTCTAAATGCCTGGCTCTACTCCACTAAAGTTTAAACAGGCCATTGTCCTTTCTCCATAATATTGTACTATCTCCTTAAGCCCAAAGCTATGTAAGCTAATAAAAAGGTATGCAACCTAGGGGGCTGATGAGGGAACAAACAAGTGTGTTTATCGCAGTGGGACCATAAGTCTCAGTGACTCCGGCCTCAGTCGCTGTTATAAATGTGTCAATTCTGCTGTTGGTCTGGTGCAACTATAGCACACAGGAATAAATATCCACCTAAAAACACATTAGTGTGCAGTTACGCTTTTGATTGCTTTTTTTGTCACACTAGTGGTGTATCTCGGGGGATATCAGTTATGTCATTGGCCGGTCCAACTATTGGATGCTGTGGAATTTTGTAAGGACATTCATAGAGGATTAACCCTACTGACTATGTTGATCCCCTGATATTTCATCTAGCACCAGCTATTCTTGTCCCACTCAGGATGAATTGCAATAACCTTTGTGATCCTGACATTTGGTTTAGTTCCATCATCAGTGAAAATGTTTTATTTGTCCTACACTTTAGTTTATGTTGGTTTACCTGCTAAATAAAAAACATCCCATTGGACTGCATACTTACTGAATGCTAACATGCTAAACTAAAATAGTGAACATGGTTATACCTGCTAAATATCAGCATGTTAGCATTGCCACTGGTAGTACGTCAGACATGCTGGTGTTAGACATGCTAGCATAGCTACATGCTATGACCTCATTCAATGAAAAAGAAGCTCTCAAAAATTCAGTTTTACTCCACAAAACATTGTATCTTAGGGGATCATTCCAATATTATATGTTTGTAGCATTGTAGAGAATCTGCATCTGGTCAAGGTCAGGATGTTTTCACAGGGAAGCATGCTTACCTGTACAGGTGTCTACTCTGTCTGGATTCCTCTGTGCTCAGAAAATAGCTGATAAGGAGAAAAACAAACCACAGACACATCAAGTTACTCAACAACTATATAAACTGGGTATCTTCCCTTCATCATAATTATTCAGGATATCAATTATTCACAACAAGAACACACAGATTTACATACTTCAGCATATTAATAAAATCAGTCTATCACATTTAATTTCTAATGCACCATTAGTGATGGTGGGATTAAAACATCAAAGTATCTTATGTTGACTATCCACTTCTATATGACTTGTCTTGGAGGCAAAGAGCAGTATCACCCCTGTGACTAGATCTACAATTGAATTTCCTTGATTCTCTGTGAAGCTCAAACCTCAGTCAATTGTTTTACAAAGGGTTTCTGCCCCCAGCAGGATAAAGACAGATTTAAGCAATAATCTGCTCTGGTCAAGTGTAAGTAATCATTTGTCCTTTTCAGTGTAAACACATTGCCACAAGCATACTCAGGGTCGAAGCCATTTCCTTACATCTTTTAACCGAGATCAATGCTAAATTGTTAAAATTGCTTTTAGTTCTTTTAAAATAGACAGGCGTATGCATACCATTCACCCAGAGTCTGACCTAGCAAATGAATTTGCTCTCCAGTAGCTGACACATTTAGAACTTTCTCTAAGCTCACAGCAAGAGATGATCTGTTTAATGATAGCCACTATTCCACTCTACCCCGGCCCCCATGTCACTTGTGCATTCATTGTAAGGAGCTGCGAGCTGTTTAAGGCACTGAAGTGTGATTCAACCTGGCCCCACGCGCTGTGACTCTCACATACATTTTTCCAGCCTTCTCGTCCAGGGTGCAGAGCAAGGAGACGTCCCAGCTCCCTGATGTCAAGAAGCGAGGAGGGACAGAGGGGATGGCAGGCTGCATTACACAGAGAAACAGAGATGAAGAGGAATGTAGAAGCAGGCAGATATGCAGAATAAAAATAGGTGCAGCAATACAGAAAGTGTGTGTCAGAGGATGGGGGGGGACAAAAATGAAGGTTCATATCGTTAAACCACAACCGCAGGGCACTTATGGCTACAGAGAGTTCAGAAACATGTATATTATAATATATAATGTTTTGTTAATTGTCCTGGTGAGCATGAATAACTTGTTAAATTGAAATGAACTGAAATTAATTACTTCAATAATGTAAGAGGCAAACCACCATTAAATTATTAATGAGCAAAATGAGATAAATTAGATAAATGTGGTGTATAGTAATTAGAGAGAATTAGAGAAAACAAACAAATTGCTTCAATAATAAAAGAAAAGGGGGGAAACCAGACTTTAGGTAATCACACAGATTAATGTGACCCCTGTATGACCAGTTTTGTCAGAAATGATTCAAGGATAACACAAGGGAGTTTACTGACTTGGGCTGAAAGGCCGGCGATGTGGTGGAACTCTCCACGAGCGCCCTGTTTTGCTGGCATAATGGTATAAAACACAGAGCCGTCTGATGAAAACAATGGCACATCCTGTTGAAGAAATGCACTGAGTCAAAAGAAAGACAGTAGTGATAAACAGGTGTAAACACCCTTGAGCAAAATGAGCACCATGTACCTGTCGTTGGTTTTGCATTATGTCCATGGCCATTTTGTGTTTCTGTTGATTTAGAATGACAGAATATAGAGAAAGTATTTACACTAATGTCAACATCTAATGCTGATTTTAGTAGCATTGTATAAATAAAGCAAATTAAGTTTGATTAATTATTAAATAAAGCAATAATAAAGCATTGGCAATGGGTAACTGAAACCTGTGAGGATTTACAGAAAGGAAATGAGCAATAAAATACTGCAGTACATCAGTGGAAATGCTTATCATGCAGCAAATGACCTCAAATATTAATCCAGCCAGTAGACATTTAAAAGCTTCAGGAAATCAATCGAACCTCCCAACAAAGTGTAAAAGAAGCAAAGATTCTATTAAAGCTGTATTTTGCAGCAGGGACCAACTGGATTACTAATGTGGAACTCACAGTGTGAGCACTCACCTCTGAGCATGCCCCTGTGGTGGCCTCGCACACGCAGAGCACTGATTGGTTCTGGGCACGATTCAGCCAACGGACCGCGAGGCGGGTGCTGCTGATCCAAGACACCATGGAGATGTAGCTGTCTCTGAAGAGGTAATGTGGAAAATGACACACAAGGTAAGGATTGGAAAGGAATTGGGGGAAAAGAAGCAGCGAAGGAGAGAGAAATTTGGATATGTGTAATCATTACTGAGGTGGTGTCTCAAGTTTTTAAGGTTTATTCTGTTTTTACATTCACAAAGCTGTACTACCTGGCCCTGAGGGAGTCAGGAGGCATCATCTCCAAAGTGTGAGCTGGACCATACAGATTCACTACGAACAGACTGACTGATGGGATACTTGAGCCAGCCTGTGGGCAAAAGAAAAAGTGCGATTTGACACATCTTTTTAGCCACGCTCAAGGGAATGGAATTGATGATCTGTTGGTCCACCATTTGGTCCAAACTGTAATGTCTCAACAACTATTTGAAGAATTGCCATGAAATTTGGTACAGATATCCATGCTGCCTAGAGAAAGAATCATAATGACTTTGGTACTCCTCTCACTTTACCCCTAGGTCCAGCAGCAACTTAATGTTTTCACTTATCGAGCGAAATATCTCAACATCTACTGAATGGATTGCCATGAGATCCTCCACAGACATTCATGGTGCCCAGAGGATGAATCCTAGTGACATTGGTGATCCCCTGACTTTTCATCTAGCACCACCATTTTGAGTGAAATGTCTCGACAACTATTGAATGAATTGCTATGACATTTGGTATAGACGTTCATGGTCCCTTTAACTTTTTACCTTGCACCAAGATCAGGTCAAAATTCTAATTTGCCCAACACCTGCAAAACTAATCACAATTTCATTAGCCTCAGATTTTCCTTGTGTTAAGAATTACATAGCAAATGTTAACTAATAGTAAACATCTGCATGGTGAACAACAGTAGAATGTTAGCATTGTCGGTGTGAGAATGTTGGCATGCTGACGTTATAGCGGCTGTGGACTTTAGTCGTGTTTTAATCCATGTTTACCTTGGGGTAGGGGAAGAGAACATTGGATGGGTAGAGACCACCTAAGAAGTAAGGTATTTCCATCACAGGTGTGGCAGAGTTATTGATGGTGAGGTAAGCCAGCCGGGCCCCGTCCATAGACCACCAGTGGGCAACATATGTCAAGAGCATTTCCTCTGTTTTAAAAGACAGTGGAAGTTATTGTCCAACTCAAAACACACACCTGCTATTAATTATTACTGCTGTCAACTTGGTTGTGTGTATTTTTCACTTTATGGTCTAAGTGTGAAAAAATGCTGGAATACATCCTACCTTCATAAGTCCAATCAGAGAGCCCGTTCACCACATTCTGCTCCTGATCAGTGGCTGTGAGACGCAAGGGTTTGCTGGTCACACTCGGCTTGTAGTAGATATCTCCGTCAAACACATAGGCCTGGCATGAGCAGCACAAACAGACAGTGCCAATCCATTATCAAAGACAGCACAGGCTTCACCGGTGGCTGCCTGAATCCGAGCGTCGGACGCCGTCCAAGATTGAGTGAATCATCGGCCAGAACACACAGAAGCGAGAGCCAATACATCTTTACTTGCCAGTTAATATGCTGCCGATGAGCAACGACATAGCAGCAAAAGCCAATTACATTACTGGGAAGTTAGATTAATTATACAATGAGTGTAAAACAACCCCATTACAGCAACACACTCACTGCAATAACCTCAAAGATAGAGTTCATCTCATAATGACAAAGACATGATACCGCTGTTTTCATTATGAAAATGATGTCGAACGGAGGCTCCATTCATAAACAGACTGTAGATTGCAAAGTTGTAGAAAGCCTTCTTATAATATTGGCAGGTATAATTGATGCAGATGACTAAGACAACACATTGATCAGGTAAATGAGTAAGTGCCTGGCTTACCAGCTGGTTCCCCTGAGGCCCCCAGGAAGCGTATTGTAGCACTGCCTTATCCCTCTCCGGCAGGTTAACCTCCAGCAGATCCCTGGAACACACACAAAAACTCATACATAAGCCCTCTATTACGGACGAGTGGCCTGTTTAAAGCCCTCTGAGGTCCATCTATGCCCATGGCCTTGAGCTTTCCTTGAGAGAGATACCGTACTGTGAAGACAAAAAGAGCAAGATGCAGAGAGGGAGAACAAAACACAGAAGAGGGTTGGTTCATGCAAGAGTGCAACATTTCTTATACCATATTTCTAGTTGCACTTATTTTCTTCATCAGGACAGGCAAATATTTTTCTCCAAGGCACACTCAAGCAATAATCAATACCGCAGGTCCTCCTGACATCCTTGTCAGACCCATTCCACAGAAGTTCCAGGTATCATCCACAGCTACCACAGAGTTTTGTCCACTGATATAATGCGTAACATGAATCTCAGGCAGTGAAATCTGAAGTACAGTACAAACCTTACATTGGGATATGGAACCTGGAAACACTGACGAATGAATGCTTGTCTGACAGAAACATGAGGCTCTGATTCGATGACACACACTCGGGGGGACGTTTTTCAATCTGCAGGTCTGCTTGCATTGGTAACGCTCATGCCCAGTGCAGCCCATGCATTAGCTTTCATGATTCAACCTACCCATTAGCCACATTGTAGATAGCATAGGAGGCTGTGAAGGACTGAGAGAACACCTGAAAGAGGTAGAGGATATCATGCACACAGGTGTGCAGCACTTAGATGACAACACAGACACATTTTAGTGCTCACCCATGCTCATACACACATATAAAGAAAGTTAAATGTAAATGATACAAAGGTTATGACGGACACTGCTGAGGCCAATTATACAGGTAAGCAATAAGCAACAAAAAGCTGTGTTTGCATTATTGCTTTTTTGGGAAGAGTAGAAACACACCACCATAAGCTAAAATGTTAGAAAGGGAAATGTTCAGTGAACTGAAATTATAATATTAATAAGTTTAATAAGAATTTAATGTTATTCTTTCACCTAAAGAGCAGTTTTGCAAAGTGCAGACTGTAAGTATCTGTATGTGTGGCAATTTTTTATATTGCTTTGATTGTTACTGAGTCACAGCTTAGTATTATACACTTACTTTATTTGAGTCATTAAACCACTGACAGCCATTTCATCCATTTTACATCATTATTGTGATCTGAATAACAGAAATTTGGATCATGGAGAGTAAAATAGACAACATGAAAGAAATGACATGTGAAAGGAAAGTACAGAATCTAAGACAGACATTCTTATTTAATAGCATCATTACAGCTAATATCCTTCCCACTGTGATATATTGTGAATGGCAACTCTGTCACAACCGTGATGCAAGCATCAGCAGCTTGATGATTAATTAAATGAACATGCTGAAGAAGACTAAGAGTCCAGAATAAATTAATGTGTGCTTGTGTTAACCGTAAATGATCACAGCATTACTTGATGAATTCTAGGTAATATATTGATTTGTACCATTCTTTCGTTTTTCCTCAAGCAAAGAGTTGGGAGCAGGCTATTTGCTCACTGACCAGAGCCTCCAGGAAAACCAGTCCGTAAAGAAATTAAATGTCACATCCCCTATACAGCACACTTAGCAGTGGAATTGGATTTCTCCTTTGTGTTGTTCGTCTGTTGCTAGAAAATGCACAAATGGAGTGAGGTATGGGTAAGGCCGCAGGGATAAAGGCAGGGAAATAAATTCTAAGGCTATCTAAATGAAATTGAGATCTGATTGCATTGTAAAGTCTGAGCATGAGAAGCAATAGGGTGTACAGGAAAAGAGCTGTGTTACAACAGAAAATAACAGCGAGAACAGGAAGGTGAAGGAATGAATTGGTCAAACACACTAAAGGAAAAAGTGAGGGAGGGATTTAGAGAGAAAGAAACAAAGACAGGAAGGAAGGAAAGGATGAAGAGAGGGCAGAGGCACTGGCTGACAGCAAGAGTTGACAGGTACTCGACCCACAACAAGGGCTGATCTTGAGTTAAAGGGAGGATCACCTTTTAAGACCGAAGGGGGCAGCATTGTCATGAGCACCATGTTTAATCAGCTGTTTATGATTTGTTAAGGAACCCAGAGATTGTACTCATGATTTAACATCATGAAGCTGGTGGCAGAGGCTCTACGTTATTGTGTGCTTGCGTGATAAACAGAGAAAGTGAGAGCATCTGTCTCGGAGAGGCAGAGTGAATTTTAATGTGGCTGCCAATAACATATCATAAATCCTCCAGGTCGCTCTGCTCCTCACCCACCCCCTTCCCTATCCATGTCGCCACAAATGGGGGGGGTGGGGGGACACAACGCACAGAATAAAAACTCAGAAGACGTTGAGGGATAACAAGACAAAGGAAACGTGTAGAGATTACAACACCCTTTGCATGAGGTCAGATATTGGGATCTATTGTTGCCCACAAGATACACAGTAAAGTAATAATAGCATAATTCCTTCTCAACACTGTTCTGCCTCACAAGCATTTCTTAGCAACAACAACGCGTTGCCTTTGATTCCAGCACTCATCAGCATTTGCTGCAGAACGCAGACATGACTCACATGGCATTTTGTTTGTCCCTAAACTGCACTGTCTTGGCCACGTTCGGGTCCGTTTGCCTCTGCTCATCAGTCACAGAAACCTCCATCTCCTCTAAGCTATCTCGCCATCACTCTTATAAAAAATATGTAGGTCTCCTCTTTCTCCTTTTCTCCTCTTGCACACAAACCTGTTTAACTCAACAGGCTTTGAGGAGAGACATTTTCCTGTAGGAAATCTGCTTTCTCTTGTTCCTATCGGACCAAATCCCTAACTCACTTCCATGTATACCCTCTTATCAAAATCCATTTCTTTTCACCCACCAGGCACAAAACCCTCCCTAAAGCCCCCAGAGCTAATATAAAATCCAGAGAAGCTTTTTAACTTTACCCACAGCCTGCTCATCCATTTCTCTCCACTGCAGCTCTCTTTTTAGCATATCAATCATTCTTCGATAACCATTCTGATTGATTTCAACTGGGCAGTGTAGGGCAAATGGTGCATAACCCATTTTTCTCTTTCCCCCACCCCCACCCCCCATCGCAAGTGGCTTTCCCCATTGCTCTCTTCTTTCTCTCTCTCTCGTTCTCTGCCACTCTCAGCAGCGTGCCGCTCCTCTTCCAAACAGCAAAGCTGGTTCCTGGCGCAAACTGCTTCAGTCAGCACAAATCCCCCCAGAGATAGACAGAAAAAAGTGAGTGAGAGTGAGGACGATGAAGCAGGAGAAAGAAGGAGGGAGCTGGAAAGAATGGAATAATGGAGGAATGGCCCCCATGCACACAAAATGCCAACCATGCTCCCACGCACATATTCATTTCTAAATGTACAAATTATTCTAGGTGGCATGCCCACTGTCTTTGATTTCTTTGAGTGTGAATACACACTGAGCATACAAATGAGAATAGAGAATGACTGCTGACATCAAAGGACATATGCTATTGACATGACATAAAGCAACCAAAGCAACCTACATACCGGTTAAAAAGCCCTTTCTCTACAGAGATATCTGGAAACTGATTGAACGCATGTTAACCGCTCAATAATTCATCTGCATTGGATGGATGCACTGTGTTTGTGACGAATAGTGTAACACAGCAACAGGCTCATTCATTCCCCCCACACACAGAAAATGATACGCAGTCATTAGAGCAAAGGCAGATCTCTAAAAGAAAACCCAGAGACTGAACGAATGAGAACACAAGAGAGCAGCAAAATCTGCTTTCAGATTTTTAATAGAAATGTGGGGAAATATGCTGAGGGCTTTCATTTCCTCCTAATTCTGTTTTCTTCCCTTGCAGATTACTTGCACATTAGAGAACTTGCCCGCCCTTTGAGGAAAGACTCAACTATTTATTAATGGTGCGGGTATTTACAGAGTGAGGCGGCTGGTGGGGGTGGTGGAGGAAGTGAGCTATGTGTTGTTAAAGTAAAGGAAGCAAAAGATCTGTTTGTTTTTTTTGTCTAACCCCAAATGCTTATCTGAAACCACCTGCGATTGTGATTCTCTTCAGCTTCTCATTAAAATTCCCCACTGAACTAGCAGGGCGATTTCATTAACCCCACCCCCCCCCACCCCCGGCTATCCACTCCACACTGATCACTTACTCTAAGCTTTGTCAACTCTCTGCACCTTCCACCACCAGCCAGTTTAAATATTCAACTCCCCATATGTCATTCCAGTCATTTGCCGGGTGGTGTTATAGAACTAAAGACTGCTGCAGTAGCAGAATCAGCACACACACACACACACACACACACACACACACACACTCTCTCTCTCCTCAACCTCCTCCTTCATGTTCCCGCTCATTTTCTCTGTTGTTTCCTTGGGGCTCTGATTAGGATGCATGTAACTGTTGTTTCGCAGCCACTAGTGGCCTGCCAGACGTGGCGGTGGGTGAGAGGTAACAGCTTGTCTTTGATATTCCTGGATAATTTATGACCCTGGATGTTTTCTGAGGGTAAAAAGCTTGATGGTGCTTTCTGGAATAAATCTGAGTCAACTTGGCATTTGGAGAAAACTTACCGGTCGAATGTTATACGCCAGGAGGACAAACCTCTTGTCTGCAGACACTTGGAATTTAGTAGTGGTCAGGTCCTGTAGGGAAAAAAAGATAAATTAGACAACACACTATCAGCAACTTCCATTTGTTCTCATGTGGAAAAAGTGGGTTGTAGAATTAATAGCACTTCAATGTTTTTCTTCGTAACCTCTTTGTATCTTAATGCACTGTGTGATCTGACGTGGAGTTCCTCAATAGTCAGTCCTGGGACCTGGCTTATTTTCTCTTTAGGGTACGATACCCATCAGTTTGGCTGCATCTCTTATCATTGCAATGCTGATGGTCTGCAGCTTTATGTATCTATAAAACCTGGAGAACATGGCCATTTTACATAATTGTCTTAAACCTGAAGTAATAATTTCTTTGGCCGCTCGAGGAGCAAACATGTGAACACAACATATTTAAAGTTGTTGAAGCAAACATGTTCGCAAACAGTTGCCAGTTTGCACATCCAGTGGACACAGAGCAACACAGTCCTTCATTCGGAGTCATGTTTCTGGACACCTGATGAATTTAAACCCAATATTCAGTCTTTTTTAGCTTTGTTTGTGGTCTCTACCAACGCCTGAGGGAACTAAGACCTTAAGAGATCTTAACAAGCTAAGATTATGGGAAACTTCAGGTTACACTTTGTTAAAATCCTGCACAGGAAATTCTGTGTGAGTGAGTGTTTTAAATCTCATCTTTTCAAACGCCTTTTATTAAAGCTTCCTCGTCCTGATTTGTTGTTACTCTTTAACAGCTCATTTGTCTTTCAGTTAAATATTTCTACAGACGCTTTTTATCATCTTCTTTTGTAACTGTGAAGCACTTTGTAACTATGCTTTTGAAAAGTTCCTCATAAAAAAAGTTTGACACTATATTTAGCTAAAATTGTCCCAGCAATTCATATATTCAGGGAAAACCCATGTGAGTCTTGGAGTTAGTAACAGCAGCAGTGATAACAAACCATATCACAACACTGAGAAGAGACTTGTTCTCAACCTGACAACACAACCCTGCTTTAAGCTCCTCTGCGATGACCCATATAAGTCTGTCAGTGTCGTGCAGAGGCGGTGTTCAAAAACATGCCCTTGCTTGGAAAATTCTCTTTGAAGGCATGTTGAGGGCTCACAGAGCAGCCAGATTGGGGGGGAAATGAGCTGATACTGTCACTCCGCCAGATCTTTTTTAGTCTCAACAGTGGGATGTGGAACAGCGGGACTACAGCTTCTCTCTCTCAATCCAGAAGCATCCCCCTTCTATTGGTCAATTAGTGCACTAGTCTGTGGATATGAGCAAGCCAATACTGAAATCTGTCCTCATAAGCTGAGTTGCTATAACTCACCAGGGAGCTGTTGTCCAGCAGAGTCGTGGTGAGGTTGCTGTTGAGGCTGAATGACAAGATGTGTCCTTCTCTGGTACGGACAGCCACTTCATTTTCTGACAGAGTTAAGACATTTCAGGGAAAAGTGTCCTGTGTTATTAAAGTGACAACTAAGCTAGGTCAGCAAACCAGTGGCTCAGTTTCAGGTGAGAACATTTAAGTGATTTTAAACTGGGCACTTTGTCACAGTCAGGAGTAATTTGTCAGAACAGGGATCCTTACCGTTCAACCATGCCACACAGGGGTTATGAACTTTGAACTCTTCACTCTCCAGATCCTCCATAGTGAGATGGGAACGGAGTAACAAGTGCGATTCATCTTCAGAAGCAAAGAGAGAGAGTTGATTAGTTCATCCAAAAGTATGCCCTGTTTAAAGAAAAGCAAAGCCTGAGCATGTTTGAGCCTGGCCTATGTTTCTGCTTTGGTCTTGAATTTTTTAATGTCACTGTTAATACATTTGAAACATTTGTAAAATGCTTTTCCACATTATGATTCCTTAAAAGCAAAGGTTTGACATTTGTGTCTGTCCAATGGTAACAAAATCCCCTACCTGCATCTCTAAACCTCACTAATTAACACGCTATCTTGTTTGTTAAATCCAAACAAATACTTTTTTCTAGGGGGGTTATAATCTCTTAAGAGGCAATTTAATGGCTGGGAGCATTAACTTCCTGGAATATTATGGAGATCATTTTGTTTCTTTATCAAACAGTCAAAACAAGTGGTTTGAGAGAGAAACTTTCCACACTTTTGCTTTCAAACTCTAAACTTTTGCTTTCAAACTCTAAACTTT
>JAVQJL010067947.1:0-11395 GCA_036024295.1 Nannoperca obscura
TGACTCTATTTTCTATTCATTTCACAACGTATGGTGGTGAATAAGTGTGACTTTTCATGGAAAACACAAAATTGTTTGGGTGACCCCAAACTTTTGAACGGTAGTGTATATGTCACATACCCAGGTCTTTGTGTCAGCAGCTCAGATGAGAAACTGCTGAGTGCAAATCTAATCACTCCTTCATGCCAGGAAATTGGTGCAAAAACCCAAAAAAACAAATTAGTATTGGGGGAAAGAATCCATTATCTATTAAGCCTTTAACATGTAATTCAATCTGCTTCCATAGCATATTCACATGGCATGTTTTCAAAGAAGAGATGACAAGAGAGTAAAAAGAATTGTAATGAATCGGTAATGTACATCAAATAATTCATAATTATAATTTATTATGAGCCACAAATGCGGGGACTTATTTGCTTTGAAAATATGTGAGGGGATGAAAATAGATGACTTTGTTCGAAACCCTTGAATGTGATTTGTGATGATGACAGTTAGTGTCTGTTTCTTTTACATGAAAATGACACTGAAGATCATGATTTTGCATATGTGAAAGAAGCAAATTATGGATAATAAATTTTTTCTATACGCTGCAGTGCGTATTTGTGTGTCTATATCTTTTGGGGATTAAAGTAAATTTTTTTATCTTCATGTTTTAGTAGCTTGAAGTTTATGGTACATTATTGTAAAGACATGGTATTTTATTATTACAAGAAATATTATAAATGCACACAAATAAAACCCAACAACCTCTACGATTAACCAAAATGAAAAGTCCATGCTTTTTGGCCTCTCTTGTTTTTTTCTATCCCAGATCCCTCGATTAATTTCTGTCATCACCATAACCGTCTAATAATGTTTTGCGTCATCTTTTCCTCTTTCCACATGTCCAATCTGTAAATCTAAAATATGATCCATGGACATGGCATGTAAGATAAGCTGTGGGCCACTATTATCTTTTCCCTGCCATCAGTAAAGTGGATTTTCTGATGCATCAGCAGACCCTTCGGTCATCCAAAATCCGTTTTTCAGATTTCCCACTCCTATCCTTCTGTGGGGGTCTTAATGGGTAGATGGAGTTCATAGGTCTTGTTTAAAGCTGCTTTTTGTCACTCTCTTTTTCGTTCAGTGTTTCTTTATGTAAATTGATTCAGTCTTGGGTCCCAGTATTAAATTGGGGGTTGTTGTGTGTACTGTACAATGCCTGGGGCGGCTGGCTGTCTGGCTAACACATTACCCCACATCTGCGCTTTACTCCACTCTACAGATAACTGAAATGTAGACTGCAACCATATAGATTGTCCCCATATGGGTTAATGTTTGCAATTTGATCGTGCATGGTTAGTCTAACACACAGTACTTCTGAGGCAGAAACATTCACATGCACAAGCACAAAGAGCAGTCAGGTGGTCTTTGTGCTTTTACATCATTTTCTAATAGAGGCAGAAGATAAATGAGCAACTATCAGGCAAAAAATCCCCAACTGTCTGTCTGTCATTCTTTGTAGCACCTGCCTAATCCAGAGAATCACAACTCAATATGCTCTATTAATCCTCTCTAGCACTCTGCATCACTTCAGTCTCACACCACATCTATCCTGTTTTTAAAGGGCTGACCCAAATACTCCAGTGTTCAAGAGACTCACTGCTGAAGCTCCTGGGATTCAAAAGTCATCCATTCTTTAGCACTACTCTGCACACACACGTGCACACACACCGAAACCTTGTGAGCATTTACAGCTGAAGACAAAAAAGATATATATCAGACTGCACAAAGTGTAAAGAAAATATCAGATTGGGTTTCTTTTTTTCAAAAATGATTTTACTCCACTTAAAGCGCCCTGACACCACTTCACTTTGTCAAGAGGAGTGAAGTAGAAAATGGAAAACAAAAATGTAGTTTCATGATCAGTGAGCACTGAGTTGAGAGATGTTTTAGTTCATTGTGACAGACATAAATCTATCAACTGAAACAAGAAATATAAAGTAAGGCTTGAACAAATGGTGACACTGTTAATAACAGCACTATTTATTGAAGTCAAATATCTAATTAAGAAATCTATTAATCGTACAACGTCTTGGAGAACAGATTGTCAGCACAACTGATACAAATTTAACATATAGATTTCTGTAATAATCTGAGTTATAAATGTATTTGCTATTACATTTTTACATTACATATGACATTTTTGTCCATGTTATTGTCCAGGACTGAGTAGAGAAGGCTACAAGCAGTGAGGTAAAAGTGAGTGACAAAATAAAAAAATTACTTTCACTCTCACACGTCTTTTTTCCCATGTATAATGCACTTCTGAAGAAGTACTGGCAGGGTAAAGTCCAGATAAGTTTGATAGTTAGACCCTGAAGTCCAAATCAAATCTAACATAATGGTGTTTAAGCCATAAAGATATCGGGCTTACATCAACTCTCAGTGGAGAATAAGTGCAATCAAAATTACAGCAAAAGCCATCGTTTACAGTTGAAACCAAAGCTGAACAACCGTTGGAGTGTTTGCTGTTGTTTATTGGAATTCATTACACTTGAAATTGAGTGAAATGTCAACAAAGTTTGTCATAATTTTCAATATTTTAGTAATGAATAAGCACATACAGATTTATGTTTGCAAATATATATTCAGCAAAGTCAACTCCCAGCAGACTTGTCATTTATTTGGTTAATTATCGTGCTGTCTAACTTACACTCCTGGGAATCCTGTAATCTGCATGAGAGCTGACTGGCTCTGGCAGATCACCTCGGATTTGTGAGAAAATCAATACTACAGCCTGACTATGTTTGTTGCTGCTGTGTGGGCCTTAACGGTTTGACTAATGGCCCTGGTTACTGAAGACTGTGATGGGCTCGAGTTGTCACTGTGTTGCAATTTACCAGTTTCCAAATCTCTATAGTGAATAATGTACTTACTGTTATGACATCTCTCGCCTAATCGGTAACCACAACAAATCATTATGCCAGTCAAGTTCTGAGTATAGCTCATGTAGACTCCCACAGCACAGTTGTGGTTACTACAAATTGTTAATTAGTTGTCACATCATCTGCATTCTGTGCAGATTTTATCTTCCCATTACTATTTTATTGTACTTAATTAATTTGATACAACTAAATTAAGAAGACATGATTTGTCTAGAAGTTTTTATGAAGTTTTATAGTGCCCAGTGCCATCTTGACTGCCTGATGAGAATTTAGCTCTTGACTCTTGAAGACGATGACTCAGAGATAAAACATGTTGTTCCTTCATGATAATGAAAGTATCTTCAGCTCTGTCTGGCTAATGCAGCCATCTGCTGGCAACTCCTAATGGAGTTATGGAGCCTCTCAAGATCTCTTAAATAATTTAGAAGTGGAGAATATTCTCAAGACTTCATATTTATTCACAAGCCTTAATAAAGCCCTAAACTTAAAAGTGTAGGATTGAATTAGTTAGTTACAGAGTTTCTTTACCTAAAACTAAATATTCAATCTGCCTTAAACATTCAGTACACGACATATTAAAGTTTAGTATTAAAACTGTAATCTTAAACAGTTTACTAATTCAACATAATCTGCAGTTATCTTTCTGGCTTTTTGGCTTTGAATCGATGGCATGTTGTGAGAGGCTGTGATGGGAATCCTCACTGATAGATCCATGTGTGCACATCTTACTGATAAGATTATTAATTCTGGAAAAACAATCTTGTTATTGAATGCAAGATGTCTCTGTATCGTCTGTTTAGATATAATTGTAGCATGTTCCTAGATTATAACATTTCTTTTAGATAAAGCAATGAAAGTATAGTGTGAAGCTGAACTCATGAAATTTAACTGAAATCACCGTAGTTGTTATGTTACCTGTGATCATATAAAATAATTTGTGCATCAATGCTGACTGTAATTTCTCATTCTCTCTAAGGGTGGAGGTCACAGGATTCCAGCCCACCACAACAATTTGAGGATCAACAAAGACCTGGAAAAACAAAAAAGTGCTTATGTTCACCATAATGGCACCTGTAGGCGTGGCTAAACTGCGGGCTCGGCTCTTCCTGCTGTTTCTTTGCTTGACACTACGTGCTGGGATACTTCAGTTTGCTACAGCCACAATACAAGGGTACATTGGAGACAGGGACATGATATGCCCATCTGTATGCAGGTGCGATGAGGACTTTATCTACTGTAATGACCGTGGCCTGAGCTCCATCCCGTCACTGCCTCCTTTGGCATCTGTCCTCTATCTTCAGAACAACCACATAAACAATCCAGGCCTGCCCACCTCTTTGGAGCACCATCTTGCCGTCCGGGTGGTCTACCTCTATGATAATGAACTGGATGAGTTCCCTTTGCACCTGCCACCATCCGTCCGTGAACTGCATTTGCAGGACAACAACATACGCACTATTCCTCGTAGTGCGCTGGCTCGGATGCCCTTGCTAGAGAAGCTCCACTTGGATGACAACTCTATTTCCACTGTCAGCATTGAGGACCAGGCCTTTGCTGACAATCCACGGTTGCGCCTACTTTTCCTTTCACGCAACCACCTGTCTAGTATCCCCTCAGGGCTGCCTGCCTCTCTGGAAGAACTCCGTTTGGATGACAACCGAATCTCCACCATCCCAACCCACGCCTTCCGAGGCCTCACCTCACTTAGATGTCTTGTCCTGGATGGGAACCTTTTGGCAAACCAGCGCATTGCTGATGACACATTCTCCCGCCTTTCCAACTTGACAGAGCTGTCCCTAGTCCGTAACTCCCTCCAAACTCCGCCTGTCAACCTGCCCAGCGCCCATCTGCAGCGTCTGTCTCTACAGGACAATGCCCTGACTCACATGCCACGTGGTTCCCTGGATGGTATGCACCGGCTGCAGAGGCTGGACCTGTCAGGAAACAACCTGACCACCCTGCCAAGGGGACTGTTTAAAGACCTGGACAGCCTGGGTCAGCTCCTAGTCCGAGGAAATCCTTGGCACTGTGGCTGCAACCTGCGCTGGCTGTATGACTGGCTACATGCCCGTGGTAACTCCATCACTGTCAGAGGTCTCACCTGCCATGGACCTGACAAGGTGCGAGACATGGCCTTGACAGACCTGACCAGCGAGATGGAGGAATGTGAGGTGGTGAGGACAGCAGGGACCAGAGACAGAGTAGGCGGAGGTGGGATCGATAGCTCTACCACTAACACCCCTCCACAGGGCTCTCTCTTCACCCTCCGCTCAAAGCGACCTGGCCTGGGGTATCCTGACTCTGGCTTGGACTACACCCTTAGCAGTAGTGGTGTGGGGAAGAGCCTGGCCCTCAATGTGAAGCCTCTCTCTCACAACAGCGTGCGTGTTACCTGGAGCGTGGCCCAGCCCAGCTCCTCCTTCAGGCTGAGTTGGCTTCGACTGGGTACTGGAAATGCCATGGGATCAATCACAGAGACTCTGGTCCGAGGTGACCGTCGAGAGTACTTGCTTACCTCCCTGCAACCACGCTCCAGCTACATCATCTGCATGGTACCCCTGTCTGCCAGTTCAGACAGCAAGGGGGTGCTTTCTGGAGATGCTGACTCTGATGAAGCTTTGGTTTGTGCAAAAGCTGAAACGTCAGACCTCAGCCCATTGGAGGAGGAGGAGAATGAAGACTCACAGCAGGTGACAGTGCTGCCCCTGGCAGGGATTATTGGTGGGGCTACCGCCATTGTATCCTTGGCTCTTATTTTTGGTGTCTTCTGTTGGTATGGACATAGGACTGGACATCTGTGCCCCCGTGACCACTATACTCGCAGCAACTCGCGAAAAAACAAGACCTATGATGATTACATTGAGTCAGGCACCAAGAAGGACAATACCATCTTGGAGATCCGTGGTCCTGGGTTCCAGATGACGCCTATGGCGGCTTGCCAGCCAAATCAGCCTAAACCCCTACAAGAGGATTACATCATTCATACCATATATCCCTCCAATGGCACTGGCCTGTACAAAGGTGCCAACCATGTTTCTAATGCAGGACATGGCACCAACCGTGGCTATAGAGAAGGAGGAATCCCAGATATAGACTACTGTTACACATGATGTACTATACCAGATCCTGTTCTCAGTGTTATTGGTAAACTGTATAGATGCACAATTTCCCTTCGCATGGACACTTCTGAAGCACCCCTCTGTGCCTTCTTCTTCTGGTCTCCCATTCCAAATTACCTGCTGTTCACTGCACTGAAAGTACTGTATGTGTTTAACTGGAACTAAAACCATATGGGAACAATTCACTGCAAGAAGCAGCAGCCAGTGCCCCAGGTGTAAATGCACAGCTGACTGTTTCTTCACCATCTTAGTATTGGCCTGTGTATGTTTTCTTTTCTGCTCTTGTGACATGTAAGCAAAGAATGTATACACTGTGGAAAGGTCAAACTTAGTGTAGGTCCAGGTAGAGATCCTCTTTCACACACAGGAGCCACAGCAGTCAATTCAAAATGGATTAAGAAATTATGAGAAACTTACATTTTTGGTACTCTTTTCCTGCTCACAGGTCATAGACAGTATGTAGTCTTATCAACTCATTGTTCCAAATGCCTCAACTATATTGATGTGCCCTACCAGCTATCCAAGGAAAGGGCTTTGTAAAGCTGTGAATTGCTCTATTTCAAACGATCCAATAACCATGTGTCTTAAAGTAGGCTTGTTATTACCTTATTCAGTAGATGGCAGAGTGAAGATCTTATCACGGCTGGTCAGCCTTGGTTATACCTCTTGAGATCATTCACCTAAGATGAGCATTGTAGTGTTGCATCAGATGAGATGCAACACAAGCGTGTAGATAATTTACTTAGATACCGACTGGGCTGTGTTTGAAAAATGCTTTGTTATTTTTATCAGTGGTTTGTTTAGTAATCAAATCCTGCACAGCTCTCTTTATTTATTTATTTTGTTCCTCTTGTGATGGTTTTTGTCTCTGCTAAAATAGCTTTTTCTTTTTTTTTTCATGTTCACTCTCATGTTTGTCATTACTGATAAACCCATCTGTGATGAAGACAGTGGATTTTGTTTAATCTAAACAACAAAATACCAGAAGTGAAGAAAATATCCTGATGGCTGTTTCCAGGTTTTGAGTGGGACTGTTTATAAAATGTAATTTGAAATTTCTACCCCACCAAAAGACTAGCATGTCAGTAAACTGAGACGATAGAGATCAACCTCAATCCCTCTTTCCCATTTATTGCCTGTTTGCTTTATCTGTGACTTCACTTGGTAACTTTTGGTAACAAAATGTTTCCTCCACATTCTTAAAGCGATGACGGCATTCACAGAGAATCCAGACTGGACAAAATACTAATGTAAAGCCTCCTGTGTGAGGATGACTCTTGTGAGTGAACCTTGAAATGAGGGTGAGAACTGTGAGTGAAACTGAGGAGACTCAAACCGCAACACTGTTGACCTGCACTGTGGAGCAGCGGCCAAGCTGTGGGTGGGTGGATGGACTGGTGGGTGCGTTTGGAGGTGGGGGGACTCCTCAGTGATGTGAGTTCATTCATGTTTGTTTTAGCAATGGTAAAAGGCCTCCACTCATTCCACCTCTTTTATTACTGAGCAGCACTAAAAATGTAAATGTATTAGCACTTAGCAGAGAACAGGGATAAATTTAATGGCAGGCACGGGTAGACGGTGGGTAAAGAAACATCTCCAGGCACTGAGAAAGATGCAGAATTGATGGCTCTGGGGTTTACTCATGCATAAATCTGTTTGTCATACTCAGCTTCTCCCCTTGGGTTTAATATTGCCCATCAGTTGTTTACCACTGTGTTGCTTCCAAAGGGGAAACCAATTGTGCTTCCTTGACTGTTCTGTCCGCTATAGTTTTACACTGGCATCAGACAATGTGTCAGTGGAATGTATATTTTACCTTGAACCCACAATGACTGGCTTAAACAAATAACATCTTACTGGCCTGGCTAAGTCTTTTTGGGGGGATGTTGATATAGTGTAATTGCTATTTTACTGTGGGTCTATTCAAGACACATACTTCCTCATCATTTGTATAAATAAAACCATGGCCACAGCCACATGAATATTTTTTCTGGTGAAATTATAGAAAGTAATGGTGCCATAACTTTGCGTAAAGAATTATGTAAACCTGAGATGTGTGGAATTTGCTTTATAAATTCATCTTCAGAGGGGATCAATAAAAAGTTTTATAATCTTGTTATTACTGTAACATGTCATTTCATCTCATGCCTGAGAAGACAATATTTAATAGCTCATATGGTATTGGTAGGTGATCAAATTCTACCCTGAGAAGCAGGATTTCATGTGAAAATTAGACTGACATATTGTTTTTATTTGATGAAGGCCATGGAATAATACAGTGCCAACTACAGCCTGAGACCAGACACTTGGAAACAGCTGAGATTATAAAATGGAGCTTGGAAGAGTAAACAGGCTGCTGCCTTCTGTGACTTTATGTTGATATGTAGCCTGGACCTCCATGAGGCTGAAGAAGAAAAGAACAACTTCATCAAAACACTTCAGATGAAATCAGCATCTATTGGGTTGAATTTTCAGTTCAGTTGAAGGACTGTGCCTATGCATCAGCTGGATTCTGTTACCTCTGAATTTCACCCACCTATGACAAAGCCACTTGCTAATTTAGTACATTTGTTCTATTTGCAATACAAGTGAGTACAAGTCAGTTAATTAAAGATTTAATGATGCTGGCTTTTAAGGCTAACTAACATTAACACCAGGCTGAAAAGCAGTCTTCATTGCCCTCTCTGGCTGAACATTTCAAGTCTGTATCACATCCATTACATGCAGCATCGCTAAAGGATGCGGTTGGATGTGGTCAGAAGTTTGTTCTGTTGCATCTGTAACCACACCCTAAACCCAACCCACCTGCAGTAAGGTGAGAAGTCAAACAACTGGTCAGACAAAAACATGACTTTTATGGGTTATTAAGCTACACTTTAGGCAAACTGATATACAGATCCTCACTTTTGTCTGTACAAATTTCAATCTGCCTGTGTAAATTGGAATGAGAAATGTTTCCAAAAAAATTGATTCGCCCACTAATGGGTTGTGAAAGTGGTACTGTCACAATGTATTCTCTGCTATTGTACATGACAAAAAGCTAAACATTTGTCCCTTACATTATTGCAGGCTGTAGACACAGAAACAACACCTCACATTTTACTTCTTTGGACTGAAAAGGCACAACAGAACTACCAACTGTTAACTTTACGCACAAACTATTGAAACTCATTTGATTTCCAGAACAGTGACGTGCTGCCATATTTTACTGTCTATGCCCCTGGGAGTGTGGTAAGTCTGTGAGAGATTTAATGAGTATCACTACGGATCAACAATGTAACTGCTGTTGCAAAGCATTGTGAACAGTTTGTAATTGCAGTTGAATTCCCCATGCAGAGCAACAGAAGTTGACTGGATTATCCTCTTCTCAACATGCTGGAGCTGTGAGTCAACCCAACACAAATGTATTCATTTCTAGGGTGATCGCAATAAATACAGTTTATACATACCTCTCTCTAGACTCTAAATGAGCCATGAGTGAGCAAAAACATCTGAAAGTGTCATATCTTTACTTTCAGGCAGGTCTATTGGCTTTGGGCATGTATGGTGTGCAAGTTTTACCTACTATATGACCAGTTTGGTCTGGTTTTAAAAGGGGATTTTACTCATCAATGTCTGTAATCAATGTAAAATCTGTGAGAGTGGGGATAGAAAGAAGTGAGTCTCTACTCAAAGGTCTTGAAGCTATGTTGGCCTCTACCAGCATAACACATCCAAATCTCCAACCAAAATCTTTGCAATCAAGTTACATTGTGGGTAATGTAGGCCCCAAGGTTTGACAAGAAAGAAGAATGTTTGGAATCTGTAGATATAAGTGGTAGTGTATTATTACTTTTAAGCCATAAAAACCTGAACAACAATAGTCATAGCTGTCTCACTAAAAGAGAATGTATTATTGAAACTGGTAAGTCAAAAGAATTGAGAAGAGTCTTGGAGCAACATCACCTTGGAGATGAAGACGCTTCCATCAGAAATCAGGAGCATTAAAGGCAACAATCAGTGTGGAGAGTTTGTCAACTGGAATTGTGTCAAAAAAGATGGTTAAGAAAGATCCTACTTTGCTCATAGCAGTCTTTGTCTAAAGGAAAGTTCAGGAAGGCTTCACTGCCAGCAGCACATATGTCCCTGCTGGTCTTAGACAGTGCATCCCCGCTCTCATGCACCTTTTGTGCTCACAGAGATGAAAGAGTATCCTATTGTCTTGGTCAGCTTGATCACAACTCAAATAACTGTGACCTGAAGGTTGGGCAGTAACCTATTTCTTGCTTCACTCCTGGACAATTTAAGACCATCCCCTGTAAATCTCATTGTGCAGCGAGATAAAAGATGAGGGGAATGAAATATGAGAAATACAATATTGGAAATGAGGCCAAAGGGTTTATACTGCAGAGAAAGAGATCGTGAAGATGTTGGCCAAGGGAGTTGTTGAGGAGTCTCACAGCAGATGGGCTTGCTTGATTTGTAACGCAGATGGTTTAATAATGTTTTTCCAAGATTTTAACACTTAAGGGTAGATAAGCTGGCTGTCTGATCGTCTTGGATAAGTGTAATATAATACTACATGGATTTTGGAAGGGACACCTTGTTTGACGCCTTAAGGCAGAGACTGCAGTGGCTATACTCACAATATACAGTCAGGTCCATAAGTATGGGACATCGACACAATTCTCATCTTTTTGGCTCTTGAAATGAAACAAACAAGATGTGCTTAAACTGCAGACTTTCAGCTTTAATTTGAGGGTATTTACATCCAAATCGGGTGAACAATGTAGGAATTCAACAATCATAAATAAAACTTTTTAATACTTAGTTGTAAATCCTTTGCAGTCAATTACAGCCTGAAGTCTGGAACACATAGACATCACCAGACGCTGGGTTTCATCCCTGGTGATGCTCTGCTAGGCCTCTACTGCAACTGTCCTCAGTTCCTGCTTGTTCTGGGGGCATTTTCCCTTCAGTTTTGACTTCATCAAGTGAAATGCATGCTCAATCGGATTCAGGTCAGGTGATTGACTTGGCCATTGCATAACATTCCACTTATTTGCCTTGAAAAACTCTTTGGTTGCTTTGGCAGTATGCTTCGGGTCATTGTCCATCTGCACTGTGAAGCGCCGTCCAATGAGTTCTGAAGCATTTGACTGAATATGAGCAGATAATATTGCTGGAAACACTTCAGAATTCATCCTGTTGCTTTTGTCAGCAATAAATACAAGGGAACCAGTTCCATTGGCAGCCATACATGCCCACGCCATGACACTACCACGACCATGCTTCACTGATGAGGTGGTATGTTTTTGGTCATGAGCAGTTCCTTTCCTTCTCCATACTCTTCTCTTCCCATCACTCTGG